>QKWP01001253.1:0-48685 GCA_003550325.1 Gigaspora rosea | reverse complement strand
ATTCTCCAAATTTTACTAATTGATTCTAACTTTATGCTCTAAGAAAATTTGTTTAGCACTCAAAAATATATGTATTATTTTGATTTATAAAAATAGATGTGATAATTTAGATTTTAGCAAATTACTAAAAATTTATATATAATAATTGAATTTTCAGCAAATTTACTTGATTTTAGGGGTAGCAAAAACCTCCAAATTTATGCAGATCATTTATGACCTATATTAGAGATGCCCGGGGTCCTTTTGTGATCTAAATCCATTAGATTTTTTCATACTCTATTTTTTTGTACAATTTGGATTTTTGGTACTACTTCTTATCTTAGGGCACTACCAGAAATTAGCTGATTCGATTTTGGACAAAATTTTGACTTTCCTCTATTTTAGTCAGGACTTCATATTAAATTTTCACTTTTTCAAACCCTCTCCTCTAGAAAATCAGCTGATTTCTGGCCCTCTCTTTATTATTTAGCTAATTTACTATATTTCTTGCTTTTTTTATATTGCAGATCCTATACTTTTAAGTAGATGCAGAAGGACCCTGAACAATCTATATAAGATTATATTTGAAAAATTGCTAATATAGGCCCTTTTTTTAAAAAAAGTTATATTTGAAAAGTAGGTATTGACAACAACTCTTTCCGCTGATCCTCGGTCCATTTTCGGCAATAAAGAAAAAGGAATAATTAACAAAAACTGAAAGGAAAAAAGACCAAAAAGCCATTAAGAAAAAAGGAAGAAGAACTAAATCAACTAGGAGTTACTTAGTACACTTTGGAAAAAACAGAGCAATATAACAACTTATCGAAAAATTCAGGTTTTTTGAAAAATTTTTTACAAAAAGTGGGAAATTCGGCTAAACCCTGAATTGCAGATCGCCCCAACAACAACAAAAGACACGTGACTAGCAGTACAAACAAAAATATCAAATAGGGAAAATAAACAAGTTAAACACGTAACGATTTTGGATAAACAAAACAAACACGTAACAAAGTGATTGTAAACAAAGAGGATAGAAAATACATTAACAATAACAACAACAACACAAATAGACGGAAAATAGTATAAAACAAATGTCAAGGCTAGAAAAATTTAAGAACATTTTTGGTAAACAAGAAGAGGAAAGAGAAGCTTTCTTTAGCGAAAACAAGGTGTTGTTGCTTAAGAAGGATACAGACATTGCAAAATTTTTAGGGTTCGATCAGCCGCATATAATTACAATAATACGAAATATGATAGAGTTACACAGTTGGGCTGAGCACAAGGTGATACGTAAAGAACCAATCACATAGCTGGAAATTGAACTATTAAATGAGAAAGATACAAGTATCAAAAAATCAGAACAATAGGCGAATACAAGAAAAGAAACAAATGCGGAAACGGAGAAATTAGCAAAACAATTACAAGAAGAAAAAGCTGCTAAAGAGGAAAAAAGAGTGTTTGAAGAGCAGAATGAAGAAAAAGTGGACAAGATAGAGGATATTACACTAGTTACACTAAAACAAAAGGAAATTAAGGCCTTACTACTAGAATCAGAGTGGGGAACTCTGGACTATGAACTGGAAGAAAAAAAGGCCAAGCAACAACAAATAGTACCTAACACACTCAGGATACAGAATAGAGCGAACGAGAAGTAGCAGAAAGTACATAAAGATATTTACAACTCTATATAGGCACCAAAGGATAACTTTATAGCACGAAGTCAGGGTGAAAGATCGCAGTATCTTTTTACAATCTGGGATTTACCTGAAAAAGTGAACGCTAGAGTAATCAAAAAACATTTGGGTTTCTTTGGCAAAGCCATAGTTTTGGCTTGGCAGCAAGGTTGAAAAACAAAAGCAACCTATATTAAATTAGAAGCGGAAAACCAGCACAAAAAAGAAGTTCTAAGAAACAGCTGGTCCATACATTTAAATGAAGGCAGAACATATAGAACAACCCTAGAAAGATTTAATCTAAACGAATTGGAACTCAGAAACAAATATAAATTAACAATCACGAATCTGTCTAGACATGCAGTCAACATATTACTATTATGTCAACTAAAAAAAATAGAGGCAAAGGCAGTACATGTTCTAAATAATTGGCATGGAAATCAAAAAGGCTCAGCCTATGTTTACTTCAGTACTGAGGCGAAATACAAAGCTGCACAAAGAGCAACAGTCTTTTATTACAATACTAAATTGGAGTGGAAGTATTTAGATCAAGTGATAGCAAGTAAGGAAGATTGGAGCCAGTTGAAATGGAGTTGGATAAATAAAGGAAAAGCAAGAGAAGTTACAAATCATACTAGAAGACAAAACAGTAGGGAGGTACTATATAACAAAAAAATTAGAAGTATAAATAGAATAGAAAAGGAGAATAGACAGGAGCAAGGTATAACTGCAGTTAGTATTGGAGAGAGAAAATACGAAACGAACAAGGGCGGGTACAAACCCCAAACACCAGTAGATAATGAAAATCGTCAAATTATAACGGAAATACTAAACAGACTATCCTTGTTGGAAAATATCGATAAGGGGACAGAGGTCCCCTATTGCTCCTGAAAGTTGCCAAGGGCATCTATAAAAAGAAGGATAGGGACGTTTTCCTATCCAAACAAAGGGGGAGCTTGAGGGTTTAACGGAAGAGAAGCAGAAGAAAAAGCAAGAAGAGGGAGAAAAGAGGAAAGAGATTAAAGTGGAAGAAACAGATGATGATAATTTTAGTGTGCTAGGAATAGAATTTCATAATGCAAATGGTTTGAAAACAAATAAGGGAAAATTAGATGCTATCGTCGATTTTATGAGGGAAAAAAGGATTAACATAATGGGTGTAGCAGAAATGAATTTATCAGAAAAGAAATGGAAGTTTCTATTAGGAGAGAATAAAAACGTAAGGGGTTTTTGGTCGGCAGCAAAGAAAGGGAAGAAAAAAGGATCTGGTGTTGGAATTATAATAGATAAAAGATGAGAAAAACATGTAGTTAAGTTAAACAGGGATAATCCATATATTTTGGATTTGGTGCTAGACTTCAAGGGCCTTTCAATAAACATTATAGTGGTATATGTAGCGCCAACTAGTGCAGAAAAACAAAAAACTATATATGAGTACCTAAAAGAACGACTAAAAAGCATAGAAGCAAAGAAGAAAGAACAAAAATGTATAGTAGTAGGAGATTTCAATGTAGATTTAAACCAAATAGGAAAATTAATGTAGAAGTACGAAAAGAAAAAGAAGGAAAGAAACAAATACTCCAGTTTCTGAAAGGGAAAAGGTTTTTGGACGTCTTCTATGAGCCTGACTCCCCAGGGCAACCAATATAGAAACGTAATGAAGCACAGTCAAGAATTGACACTATCTGGGTCGATAGTCATTGGAAACAAAATATTTTGTTACACAAAACTAAGGATATGTTGTTCAGAACAGGTAGTGACCATCAAGTAGTACTCATACAAGTAGAAACAGGTTTAAATATGCGAAAACAAAGCCAAGCAAGAATTAGAAGACTAGGAAAGAAAAGAATAGAGATAGATATAGAAAACGTCAATGAAAAGATGTGAGAAGAATACCAAGCCAAGCTAAACTTGGAACTAAAAACTAGAATCGTAAAAAGAAGCAAAGGGGAAAAAGACTTAGAAAAAAACTGTACAGAGCAGCAAGAATTAGAATCAGAGTTGGAAAGTAAAACTCTGGACCAGCTTTGGGATATTATAGAAAACAGCATAAAAAGAGCGGTCTCAGTTGCACTTCCAAAAAAGAAAAGAACTCCTGTATTAAAAGATGTATTATATATAGATATGGATACGAAGAAGCTAAAGAAGGATATACATACTTTGGGTAAATAGTGCAGAAAGTTGAGGAAAAATAGAGAAAAGGCCCTGGCAGAGCAGGAGTTGAAGGAACTAGAAGTCTTTACAGTACGGCTAAAGGAGCGTTGGAAATTAGGCATGTTAGATGACTACTCGGAAGTATATAAATCTTTAAAGAGTTGGTGGACAGTTCTTTCCAAAAAATGGCAGTATGCTATTAAAAATAAAGAGAAAAAAAGAATTAGAGCCTGTATAGAAGCTAGATACGAAATAATAGTCAAAGGTCAAAGAGGCATGATAGATAGGTTGTTGGATCGGTCACAGAAAAGAATCCAAATAGATAGAGTAGTCAAATATACGGAAGAAGAGGAAGAGGAATTAGTAAATGAACTGAAAGAAGTGTTAGAAGAAGTAAGAAGGCATTTTGCAGAACAGTTTAGAAAACATCAGTCCATGGCAGAAAACTTACCAAATAAATGGAAGAAAAGGTTTCATCCGATAAAAGAAATAGAGACATCCTGGTATGAACACTTATTAGAAAAGGTGACATCGGACGAATAGGATGAAGCACTAGAACAAACCAAAAACAAATCGGCACCAGTGATGTCAGGTATTATCTACCCAATGCTAAAGAAAGCTGGAGGCTATGCAAAAAAGATTTTCTAGTATATGGCAAGCAGATGCCTAAAAGAGGGAAGCATGCCAAAAAAATAGAAACTCGGCATGCTATATCCAATACCCAAGAAAGAAGAATGGGGATATAGGTTGAACAATGTCAAACCCATTCTTTTATTAAAAACCTTTAGAAAGTCAGTAGTTAGGATTTTAAATAACAGACTTGGAGCAATTCTTAAAAAAAAGACATTTTAAAGGGAAAAAATTTTGCAGGATTGCAAGAAGAAGGCACAGCGGCACCAATACATCTGCTAAACTGTATACTGGAAGATGCGAGGGAAAATAAAAAGAAAATCTGGATCTTGTTCCAAGACATAAAAAAAGCCTTCGATTCAGTAAATATCAAAATGCTATAGCTAGCATTAGAGCGTATAAAACTTCTAGCAGGAGCGGTAGATTTTATAATCAATCTATACAAGAACAGGGAAATTGAGGTTATAACAGGGTAGAAAATACGGAAAAATTTATTGCAGGAGACGAAATAGACCAGGAGGAGGTCATATCACCCTTGGTCTGGAAAATATTCTACGACCCACTTCTAGTAGAAATTCAAGAAGGAAGAAACAGAGGTCACAAAATGCAGTTAAGTTGGCCACTTAATTTGCAAAGAGGTAAAATAGAAGTACAAGAGCTGCAAGTGCTAGTCTTGGCATATGCGGACGACACTACGTATTTGGCAAGAGATAAGTCTGAGTTAGAACAGATACTCGAAGTAGCAAAAGACTTTACAAAGTAAACGATATAGAAATCAATGGTAAGAAGTCAGAACTACTAGTCCTGAACACGTCTGACAAGACTACGGTACAAGAAAGCATAAAATTCGGGCCAAAAAAAGAATTAATTCGTGGTAAAAAGGAAAAAGACCTAACGAGATTTTTGGGCGTATGGTTGTCTGAAAAATCAGAAGTCAGGCAAGCAGTTAGAATAGCCAAGGAGGAAGTTTTGACAATCGTCAAAGGAATCAAAAGAAAAAAGGCCTCTTTAGCACACATGGTATATTTAAACAATATAGTGCTGCTCCCACGCCTAGAATACAGATTGCAGCACTGTATCCTGTCTCGAGAGAACTATGAAAAGCTGCAGAGCCCTCTTCTAATCAAAAATAAAGCAGGAATGATGAAGACAACTCCAAATTCAGCACTAACACACTCAAACATTGTTGGAGTTAAGTCGATTTAGCAAAATCAACTTGCTCATCACTTCACAGCAATAACATCTAGATTGAATAACAAAAGTGATGTGGGACAAGTAGTATGGCTAAAGCTAAAACAGGCGCAGTTGAATTGTAAGAGCACAACATGTATACTAGATTTGGAGAAAGAAAGAATAGAGAAATGCAAAGTTAAAAATAATTTAGCCTGCAAAATTGTGCTCGAAGTGAAAAAGCTAAATATTAGCTTCAGATCAGAAGAGTTAGAAGCGAAATGTAAAATGGAAGAAACAGGGACGGAGATTGTCAGCCTAGTTAAAGAAGAAGACTTGCAGAGTTTTCTTAAAGAAAAAAGGTTAAACATCTTTCTGCTAGAGCAAGTTTTGGATTTAAAAAGTTATAGAATGCTTATATGGAAGCAGGTTAGACAAATAAGAGGCGTGCTTTCAAAAGGAAGAGCACCCAAATGGTATACAAACCTTGAAGTAAGCATTCTAAAAGACTTGTATAGCAGGAAACTGAGAGCTCCACAAGAAAAAGAAAACTTCTTACATATAAAAGCCAATTTGGAAACAATTAGTGAAGACAAGCAAAAACGGGAATGACTAGTGTTCGGAAGAAAAAGTAATGAAACAGAGCTAGGAAGGATCACGAGCAAAAAGACCCCACAAAAGTTTCTCATAGAACATTGGAGAAAGGACTCAGTGAACAAGCAAGGCCTAGCTATAATTAAGCAGTGTGAGGGCTGCGAACTAAGAAACGAAGAAGCTGAGCCGGGCTCTGCATGTCAAGCAAGTATAAAGGTCTAGGGTAAAAAGAGGGTACTTAACAAAAAGTGGTTGAAGAAGGCAGAGGTCTCTAACAAAAAATGTAAAAAGCTAAGTATTCCCTGGGAGAATGTAGTAGAAAAATACCCTGAGACTATGGAGATAGAAGAACAGAGTTCAGTAGAGATACCTATAAGCACCGTTAATGAAGAGTACATGAAAACTAGTATCATGGGACAAGAAGTAATAAGAGAACTAGAAAAGGTGGCAGAGAGGATAAACTCATGGAAGACAATAAAGGCTTTTACAGATGGGTCTCTAACTAACTCCAAAGAAGAAGGAACTCGAATGGGTGTAGGATGGGTGGCACTTAATGAAGCTGCTGATCAGAATAGACAGAGTAAAGAAATGTTTTGCTGTAGATTGGAAAAATGGCCATCATCAACTCGGGCGGAGTTGGGAGCAATATGGACGTTACTATTAGTAGCCCCAGAGGTATAGATGCTGGTGAAATTAATCGGAGTGGTGAAATGATTTCACCATTTCACCATTCACCACTCGGTTTGGTGTAACTGGTGTAACTGGTGAATTGGTGTAATTGGTGTAATTGGTGTAATTGGTGAAATTGGTGAATTGGTGAATTGGTGAGATGGTGGAATGGTGAAATGGTGAAATCGTAAAATCGTGAAAATGGCAGAATCTGGAATTATTCCAGCCTTCATTTTTGTTTAAGTTTTTACATTTTATGTTTTTACAAATACACTTAGAGGTCAGAACTGTTGACTGTTTATCTGTATATCTGTACAGCATAATACACATCTGGATACCATATGCCTTACGAATAATAACCTTTTCCAAAATATTTAAAAAAGATCTGCGGGTATCTGTGAATATCTGGACAACTAATTAAAAAGTGAGAGCCGTAAGAATTTTATGAACCCTGACAATGGTAATATGCAGGTTCATATACATGTTATAGTACGTACTAATTTGAAAATAGTGATAACGGCAAAAACCACGATAATTCCGATAAAACTAATTTAATATATACTTCGATTACCCGAAGCAAGTAATTTTTAAAGTAACGACCGATTTCAACAAATTCCCGTGACGAAGGCACGGGCAAAGAGCTAGTAATAGTAATCTAATACGGCATAAAAATTTCTTATTATTGGAACAGCAAACCAATTCTTCGTTGCGGACCTACATCTTAGATCAGTAGTTTCAAAACCTAAAATTTACTATTAAAATTTCTTTTTGCCTTTATAGGAATATAATAATAACAATATAATAATAGGAATGTAATGATTCCTCTTGCAACTAGGCTTTATATACATGAAGGCTAAAAATTTAGTAATAAATAAAATCTTGAAATAAAGTCCAGGTGTAATAAAACCGTAGATTAGCAGTATTTTGGATTTATAACAAAAAAATATATCATAAACACTGTATCATGATAATAACAATATCAAAGACTACATTTTCCACCAAATTACATCTTCAGCAGATTTTAAATAACGTTCAAATGCTTTCTTTACATTTTTTTTTTCGGCACCACTCTGAGATTTAATTTTCCGTCAGGATCGCAACCTTTAGCAGATTTTGAAAATGCTTTTTTCTCAATATTATCAGTACCTACGCCATGTTCGTAGCAATAAATAAAAAATGGGTTGTTAATAAAATATTCATGATATTTCAATTTTCTAAAAAAATAGTTTTAAGTAAAACGACTAGTACTGTATTTTTGAGTATAAGGTAAAATTTAAGAAAATTGCTTAAGTTCGAAGTTAGATTGCAATATGCGCAATATAAAAATAAAATCTGTAACGTGACAAAAGCAAATAATATCAAACAAGTTCATCGATCTCACGTATCTAGTTTAAATAAATGAAAGCAATTCCGTTTCACCATTTCACCGTTTCACCAATTCACTGTTTTACTGTTTCACCAATCCACCAATTCACCAATTCACCAATTACACCAATTGCACCAATTCACCAATTCACCATTTCACCAATTCACCAAAATTTTATTTTGGTGTAATTCTGGTGAAACTATTTCACCATTTCACCTGGTAAAATTAACCCATTTCACCAGCATCTATACCCAGAGGAGTCAAAGGTGCAAATATATACTGACAGTCTTGTAGCTATACAGGCGATCAAGAAGACAGAAAAGCTTAAAAAGTTAAGAAGCTGTCTTAAGATGCAGAATACAAACCTGCTCTGGCAAATCTCTCGAGTATGAAAAATCAAGAAGCTGTCTTTAGAGTTGCACAAATTAAGGGCATAGTGGTATTGCAGAAAATGAAAAAGCAGACAAACTTGCAAAAAATGGGGCCAGAAGCAGCAGCGTCATAAGTATCAAGTGGTCCTGGACCAAGATTCAGCAAGTAGTTCCATATTGGAAGAACTTCATAATTGATAGCCCGATTATGAAGTTCATGAACCAAATAGTAGCAACAATACAAGATGCGGAATGGGTAGGACTAAAGAGGTTTGAAAAAAGGAACTTTGAAAAAGAAAAGGGTAATATAGATTGGAAAGAGACATGGTGGTTTTTAGGAAGGTATAAAGGAAGGAGATGTACAGATGAAAGGAAAAATAAGGAATGGATTTTTAGAACAAAGTGCCTTAATGGCCTTTTGCCGACGATGTCGGAGCTTAGAGTAAGAAGGCCGGACCTATACAAAATGGACATTTGTGCGACCTGTCAGCAGGAGCCAGAAATGTTAGAACACCTGTCAAGATGTGTGGACTATCAGGAAATTTGGAGAATGATAAAGGAAGAAACATGCGAAGAGGTGAAAAAAATACTCCAGGAAAATTCTAGTACATCTGCAGAATTAGTGATACAGGAATTGGAAAGAAGGATTTTTGGCAAAGGGGAGGAAGAGAAAAAAGTCACAAGAAACCAGTTAATTCAAGGACTTATATCTCGGAGTTGGAAGAAAAAGGTGGAAAGTCTAATAAAGGACAAAGTCGGGACAAGAAGGGCTTTGGATACAATTATTGAGACTGTCAACGTGAGGTTTCGGTAGCGTATTTGGAACTTCAGATGTGAATTTCAAAATGACTGGGAAAAAGTAGAGGGGATAACTACCTTAGCGAAAAGAAAAAGCCGAATCAAAAGCAAGAACAAGAGTAGCAGAAAAAAAGAAAACACCACTCCGAATAGCAAAACCAGTCAAATCGCAAAGCATAGCCTAAAGAAAAAGAAAGACTAGAAAAATGGAACGAGAGTTTTAGCAGAATCAAATATAAACAATTTAATCCTAAAGGGAACCAAGCCGACTTGGTCTTCGTGAGTTAAGTTTAAATATTTAGATTTGGAAGCATTTGGCAAATCTGATATGGCAAGTGATTGCCATCTAGTGACAGGAGGAAACATATTCTTAGTAAGTTGAGAATCCTAATCGAGGTGAATAATCGCTAGGCGGGTCACACCTGGACATAATGTTGGGTAAGCTTTCTGTTAGAATAGTATTAATAGTATTACAATATATATGTAAACATTAGTTTTTTATATATAATAAAGTCTATAGACACAGAAGGCAGGATTGCTGAATTTAAAAAAAAGAAAAGTAGGTATTGAATAAAAAGGTTATATTTGAAAACAGCTAATGGACAAATAGAGTATATTTAAAAGAATGCTAATAAATAATTTTTATAAATTTTATATTTAAAATGTGCTAATAAAAAATAAAAAATAAAATAAGAAATTAAATTTTTGAGAATGTAATAAGTTTTTTTTTTTTTTTTTTTTTTTTTTTTTAAAAGATATTGTATTTTAAAAATAGAAAAAGATTTCTAAAAGTTTTATTTAATATTTAAAATATAGTTTATGTAAAAGTGCTAACCAAAAAAAATTTACTATAATATTCAAATATAAGCTCATATAGATTGATTATTCAGAGTCCTGGTACAAGGGCTTTGTTTAGGCAATTATAGCATTATAGTTACTTTCTAAATTTTGGTAATCTAAGATTATTTGTATACTACAGTGCAGGAATACAATGTGGCCAAATTTTGGGTTGGTTTAGAAATTGGCTCAAAGCCAATAAAATTGCAGAAAATTTCTTAAATAAAAAAAAGCAGAACTATAGTTGGGACCATATTGGGTTGAAAGCTAAAAGTTGGATCAAAGCCAATAAAATTGCTATAAATTTACTAAATAAAAATAAAATAAAATAAAAAAAAACTAGTATAAATTAATTGTTTAAAAAATTTTTTATAATTTTGGCCAGAATTATAATACCTTTGGCCAGAATTATATTAATTTTGGCCAAAATTATAGTGGTCAAATTTTAGGATTATTAATAAAAATAGTTAACTTTAAAATTTTATAAATTAATAAATTAAAAAACAAATTATATAACTTTATTATTAAAGTTTTTTTCTACATTTTTATAAAAAAAAATTGTTCTAGCTATACTAGTTATTTTTTTATAACATTTTAAAAATTATTAATTTTATTTGTTGATTTAAGAATTTCTATACTATAGTAGAAAAAAAATAAATTTTTAAGATATTAACCAATTAAATTTTAGTATTTTATTTCAAATTTGGCTATTTTTAAAAAAGTTATTGGTTTAAGAATTTTTGTACTATATTTTTTTTTACTTTGACAATCTTGCTTAATTTATTAAATATTATAATACTATGCTATATAAGGTAATGGAGGTATTGTGGGCCAAAGGAATATTGTGGGCTAGCCAAATTTTTTGTGATCTAGTAATTAAAATTGGATGAATTTTATATTATTTGATTCATCTCATCAAGACAAATTGATAGTATAAAATTTATTTAATTCTAATTACTAGATCACAAAATAATATCATTTATACAAAATAGGTTTTTATACATATTTGAATTTATTATTAAATATATATAATATTTAATAGTTAATAACTTTTGATCCACTAGTCACGTTTTGGATGATTTTGCCACCAAAATGACTGTCTCAATGAGACGATTCTAACAAGCACAAAATCGTCAAAATCCAATCATAGGTTCAAAGATCAATATAAATTTATCTTATTTTATAAAATTATATTAGTAAATCTGCAAATTTTTACATATAAACCTTTAACAATCTTGGGATCCTGTAATTTGGATGTTAACGATTTTGTACTTGTTAGAATTGTCTCACTGAGACGGTTATTTTGGTAGTAAAATCATCCAAAATGGATCAGTAAATCACAAATTATTAGCTATTAAATAATGGTTCACAATATCCTCTTCCCTCTGAAATTTAGTTTTTATATTCTATTTTTGTGTACTAATTATTTATATCTAAAACCATATATAATTTAAAAATTTTTTTACATTAATTTATTCTTTATTAAGCATAGTCCAAATAATAAAAATTGTATAAAAATTTATTTGTTTATTAAAAAGTTTTATTAGTAAAAACTTTAACTGGCCCACAATACCTCCATCTAATAAAACTAATTATTTAAATTATGAACTAGCCAATATCTGGCTTTCTTAAATGGTACCTTAGTATAATTGTTGTATTAATATTTGTTATTCAAAAGCCTATATTATGTAATTTAAATATAACAAAATAACTACTTTTTTATAATCTACTTTTTTTAAAAACTTTTTCTCTAAGCTTTTGAATAAAAAAGAAAAAAGATTAAAGGAAACAAAACATTACTGCCTAAATAAAATCCTACAAAAAAAAACAAACCAACAAATACATTCTAATAAAAAAAACCTAATTAAAAAAAAACCCAAAAAAAAGCAAAGAAAAATAGAATATAAAGGTGCTAATATATCTAACACTTGATAAAAATTATATAATAATGCATAAGCCAAAGCCCATTATAGTATTATATATACATATAAGGAAACTGCTATATCTAATACTAAAAAAATAAAAAATTTCTTTATGTGCTCTTTATAGATTTCCAATATATAATTCATTATTTATTTGTATATAGCAACCAAACTTGTACATGATGATGCTAGTTCCAATTTAAAAACATATTTCAATTTAAAAGAAGTTAACTCTGCTAATTTTTTAAAAAAAGTAAGCTAGAATTCTTACTTTTTGATAAAATTTTGACAAAACCAAAAAGTACAAAAAAAGAAAAAGAAGGCAGTACCAAATACAAATAAGTTAGTAGAAGTTATATTGCATATTTCAAAACTAAACTTTAGAGCTTAAACCTGTTATTTCTTTGCTTAATAGTACTATAGTTTAACTGAAAAAAACCATTTATCAAGTACATTTAGAAAGGCAATGTTTTAGTTTTTCAATAAATAGCTTTGAGTTCTAACTACTGTTTAGTAGAGCCAATTTTTTATTTTATATATTAAATATACAGTTTTCATAGGTTGGCACTTTTTTTAGTTGTTGCAAACATTTTTTATTTGTAAGAAGCTAGGCAAATAGAAGTAACTTTTTTTTTTTCTTAATGGAAAATAAATTAGATTAATCTTCAGAAGTTATTTGGAAACTACTAGCTTGAAATTACAAGAAGTAGGGTATTTAAAAGTCAAACATAAAGGCCTTCATGAAAAGTTTGGTCTAAATGATCATTGAAAAGAGTTCATTATTACTATATTACTACTAGCAAGCATATAATATAATTCCTGCACTATAGTAGCACTGCTTTTGTTAGTATTTATTATTTATTATTTATATATTTGGGTGCCTTTATTTATTCAATCAAATTGTATAATTAAAATTATATAAATATACAACTACTGTATATGTTCAAAATGTTCAAAATTAAATTTTGGATTTTGAACAATTTGTCCAATTGTCAAACATGTCTATTTGTCAAAATACTATTATTGATATAATAATATTTCTAATAAATAGTTAATGCAAGGATATAAATATAGTCCAATCAACAATATTCTCATCTATTTGCCTAATATCTATATAAACTTATCTTTTTTAATAGCCAAACCAAGATATCTAAAATCAATCAAATTTCTTTAAGTATATCTGTTGTCTATTGTACCGTAGTACACTAACCAAAAGTTCCGGGTATATTACTATATATTACGCTGTAGCGGGTCTGTGTCACAAGAAAAAAAATTTTCAAGTACATACGTACCCGCACTTACTATAAGCAGTTGAAGAAATCTAAAAAAAAAAATCACATCTAATTAATAAAGACCTCGTGTTTTGCACAAGGGTAATTTGCACGGAAGGTACCGAAAAAGGGGTTGGCAGTGCATTACGGTAATTAGGCACCATAAAATATTTCAGATATATGTTAATACATTCCTAATCAGGAAAACACATTTGGAAATATACGTGAATTTTTCGTTTGGATATATAACTTTCAGATTAAACATGCATAAATTTTAATTTTATTAGTCAAATTAGATTTATTAAAAAAAAGTGAACACCAATAGTGGTTACGAATTTCTAAAACAGAGTATAAGTCTATATATAACTACATATATTAATACACGATTCTTGTTAATACGTTTGCCTTGGATGAGCTTATAGTGTCATAAATCTTACGAATATCATTCTCGTCAACATCGGAAATATCGGCCATCATATAAGCAATTTCTCCTCGTGAATCCGAATACTGTTTCTCGACATTGTGGTCGGAAAGAATTTGATTGATTTCCTATAATATATAACTTAACATTAATATATAAATAGCATATCAAATTAATGGTTTATTAAAGTAACCAGACATACTCTGAGCACACCAGGAACATTTTGATGTGCAAAAAGAACACGAATTGAATTTTTATCTGTATCCTGAATAGCACGGAGGTCAATTTCAGGGAAGTTAACTGCGCCAATCGAAGTACCGTAATTTATGTATTTAAAAAGCGCAGTTGCCACTTCAACTCCAATCATTCGTTGTGCTTCTTCGGTAGAACCACCTATAATAATTTGTAAAAAAAGTAATACATTATTAAAATAAAGTAAAAATCGATTTTATCAGAATTTAGATGTATATTCACCGATATGCGGCGACATTATCAAATTTTTGCACTTTAAAAGTTCAGTTGTCCAAGAATTTAATTCGTCATTAAAATATTGGCCATTTGACCTAGGTTCACGTGGATAAACGTCAATTGCTGCACCTTGTAAGTGTTCACTTTGTAAACCTTTTATTAAAGCTGGAACCTGAACAACAGAGCCTCGAGATGCATTTATCAAGTAACTGGCTTTCTTCATCTTGTTAATTTCAGCATCTCCTATCATATTTTTTGTTTCTTCAGTTTCAGGGACATGCAAAGTGACAAAGTCAGACCGCTCTAAAAGTTCATCCAGCGTACTAACTTGTTTGGCAGTTCCCAAAGGCATAATTTGGATAATATCGTAAAAATACACAGTCATTCCCATAGCTTCAGCGAGAACAGATAATTGAGCACCAATATGGCCATAACCAATAATCCCTATTAAAAAATAAAATTAAATATGCGAATATTTTAAATTGATCATAAATATAATAGTAATTACCAAGTGTCTTTCCTCGAATTTCATAACATTTTGCAGAAACTTTATTCCAAATTCCTTGATGCATCTCAATATTACGATCGCCCAATTGTCTAGACAAAAAAATAATCTCTGCAATAACTAATTCAGCAACACTTCTGCTGTTGCTAAAGGGAGAATTGAATACAGCAATACCCTGTCTAGCAGCAGCTTCTAGGTCGACTTGATTTGTTCCGATACAGAAGCATCCGATTACTAAGAGTTTTTTTGCTTCTGCGAGGACTTTACGAGTTAATTGAGTTTTAGATCGGATCCCAATGCAATGAACATTCCGAATTTTTTCTATAAGAACATCTTCTGGAAGAGATTTTGAATGTGCTTCAACCTTTTTTTTTTTACCAAAATAAAACGCGAAAAGCTTGTGAGCTAGTAATACAAATCAGAATATAAACCTATTTATGAAAGAAATTATAATAATAATAATAATAATAATAATGATAATAATAATTCCATTATTTCTATAAAAATGTGCACCTGATATCCTTCACCAGTTAAAATATCAATGGCAGTCTGGTTTATGTTTTCCAATAGCAAAACTTTTATATCACCGGAATCAAACGGCTTAAGCGCTTTTGCGTGGGTGGACGTGAAGGAAGGCGACCGCTTCAAAGTTGGTACTTGCGGGTTTAGGGACTGATATTGGTTTACTTGCCCTTGAGCCATTGTCGTTTCTTTTTTTCAGTTCGAAAAAAATGAATTGATGAGTTTAAATTATAAATAATTTTTTTTTTTTTCGAAATTAGTTATTGCCTATTTTGTAATAATCTTAGCATTAGTAATCTTAGTGATTATCGTTATCCGAAGATTATTAACACATGAGATCTTCTTCGACGGTACTCATATGACGGGGATACCGTAAAAGCCACAGTTGTAATTCAATGGGGGTCAAATGTTCTACCAAATGATAGAAAAATGATACGTAGAATAATACTGACCAAACTTCCATAATACTGGTATTTGAGATATAGCGTAGCGAGGACACACATCCAAAAGTTGGCAATTGTGCAATTGGACATATAAAAATTGAGCAATCTTCCCTACCACTATAGGCCAGGTAGAAACTTCTAAATAAGGGAGGAGGATAAAGCGGGGTTAGTCTTTTATGTATAGATATGTAATTTATGCAGTATGTGGATCATTCATTTATCAATATATGTTCCAATCCAGAATCATATTAAGTATACGTACAGTACATTTAAAAAATGTCGACATAATCGGATATCGTTATGACGATATAATCAGTGTTGTATACCAAATCAAAATCATTTTCTAGTTTGCACTAAATTCGTGCAAAAATCAGAATCCTGCTAATTTAAAATTAATCAATAAAAATTAAGAATCATGCGATAATGCTCGGAAATTTTTCACTGCTTTGGAAATTTAGATCCAAAATTTTCCGTGTCCCCGATCCTGTTTTAATCGATTCTCAAATTTTACAGTAACTTTTTGAATTGTTAAAAGTAGCTCGAAATCCATTATTGCGCTTTAAAAGATGTGGCCTCTGTAGATATGAGAATCGAAGATTTTATAGATTCTAAGGATTTTACCGATTTCAAAGAAATGTAAAACGTAACTGATCGAAAATATAAAATAATAGACAATTTTAAAATCTCAAAAATTTTCTCCACAAAAATCATGTGGCTACATCTTTTTACAATTTAAATAAAGTAGCTAAATTATTTAACTGGATCAAGATTCCGATCTGAATTTTAAAGTTTCGAATCTTAAAATCCTCTATTAAATTGAATTTTACCAACAAGCTATTAAATAATAACTATTAAATATTAATGTTTTATGCAATTCATTCTTATGGACTTCTTTACAATTATGTATTTGTAATTTTCTCTCTGA
Source organism: Gigaspora rosea (assembly GCA_003550325.1). NCBI lineage: Eukaryota > Fungi > Glomeromycota > Glomeromycetes > Diversisporales > Gigasporaceae > Gigaspora > Gigaspora rosea. Next base: position 31,967 of record QKWP01001253.1, on the reverse strand, counting down.
AATCCCGTCCACAATAATAACGTAAAGCTCGTTATATTTTGAAGCGCTGATCTAGATATATGTGCATCATTGCTCGTGGAATATATAAGAGTATGGAACACCTTCAGAAACGCGAATATATCCTCTGAACATTCCATTGGTATTGAAAGGCATAGCAACTTTATAAAAGAAATTGTCATTAATACCCACAAATATAAGAATAGAAGTGATGCCATTTATTAACTTACAATTTCCATATTTATCCAATGCGATGACTCCACCATCGCCACCAATTTTTTTTAAATTCTTAACAACGGTCGAAGCCGCATCTTGCACACTTTCCTTAAGATATTTCATTCGCGCTGCCACATCATGAGCAACGCCATGACGAATGAAAAACTACGAGAAAATATTGATGAGTTGTAAATAAATTCATTTATGATATATAAAACAGATAGTTTTTTTTTACCTCACCGTTTCCAGTACCACTGACACCACATGTTTCATTATCAGCCCAGGTTCCACATGCTATTAATGGTGTATCACCGATGCGACCATCTTTTTTATTATTAAATCCACCTTGATGTATAAAATTAAAAAGTTATCATATATATATTCAATTACTATGCTGTGTCATCTTTAAAGTTGAAATGTGGTATTATATTTACACACCTGTAGATGTGGCTGTCGAAATGATCCCATTTATATCAACCTTGAATAATGGTTTTATAATTAAAAATATAATAATTACGTGGATTTAAATCATTAATCTACTACCGCAATAGCTCCAACTGTTCCCATAGAAATCGGATCATCTGCATCACGTGAGTCGCCACCATCAAGATCATTTAGCATTTTCAAGTTCTCAGGCTTCTTCTTTTCTAATCCATCTAAATGTTGTTTCCATCTCTGCTTTGTCCAAAAATAACCCGGATCTACCATTTCTAATCCTTTTGATTTAGCGTATTTTTCGGCCTCAATTCCTCCAAGGAATACATGTGGATTTTCAGGGTCTTGAAGTAGAGTTTTGGCTAGAGTTATTGGGTTTTTGACTGTACGAAGCAATGTACATGCACCAGCCGTGTGGGAGTCAATTCCAAGCATAATTGACGCCTCTAGTTCATTCTATTAATAAGTTTTGAAGATTTCATGGTGATTTACCTCATTTATAATGATTGAATGAATACATTAAATTTTTATTAAATAATTTACCTTGCCGCTTAGAGTAAATACTGACCCTTTACCGGCATTAAAAAATGGGCAATCTATTAAATGACATACTAATTTTAATATAACTAAAAACTTCCAAACTCAAGTAATGTAATACAAACCCTCCAAAATTCTGACGGATACCTCAACGGCGTCAATTGAATCTCCCCCTTTTTTCAGTATTTCGTACCCGGCTAAAAGTGCCCCATTTAATGCATCAATGTATTCTTTTTGTTTGCTTTCTGGGAAATTATCAGGGTTTATTATTCCCGCACCACCATGAATCACTAATGTTGGTCCATGATTTACCTTGTCTGCCTATATCACGGTGGTGCAATTCGTCAATATGAATAAAATTGATAAATATAGTACTATTAAACAAAGAGGTAAACCACCTCCTTTGACATGATATCAACTTCTTGATGCTCGCTAAAACGGAGATTCTATTACTTATGCATGGTTACACGCGATTTTTTAAGCAGATATGTCATACGGGACATACGGGACATACGGGAGTAGGTTAAAGCGAATCGAATTTTGATGATCGATGGATGATTAACCAATCAAATTCAGGAAGGAATTTTACCTATAGGAATTCCTAACTCCAACCCTGATATCAAGTAAAGGTGTACCCAAGCACCTTAATCAATCTGTCGAACGGGTCTGAGGGTAAATTTTTCTTAGTAAAAAAAATAGTTTAAAGAATCAATTGTATTTGATTATTCCAATGAATAAAAAAACGCGTGATGAAAATTTAATATGCCAGAAAGAAAAATTTTATTAGCGGAAGTTTGTTTAACCGATCAAGGGTATTTATCATTCCCAATCAACAAGAGATAGAGGCTCAAAACGTCCTTTTTTTTATCATAGAGTTGCGCTTATTTGTCGAAGCTTTTCATTGATCAATTAGAAAAAATAATTGTTTAAGCGAATTATTACCTTATTACTTATGCTAAAAACCTTCGCCGCAAATACTGAAATAATAAAGGCACGTTTTTGTGTTCTGTTGATTTGTAGTAAATTCTGAAAAAGAAAACAGAAATTGGAAATGTCGTAGATTGCTTTATCCTTTCGTTGATCCATCGTTTTCTTTTCGATTCGTAAAAACAATAATTGCTAAATGATAATAATGATAAAGAAAGATTTTTGCTCAAGCATCAATTTCAATCAATATTTTAATTAATCGTAATATTTGAGCATCAACACGATCATAAATTAATCACATTGAGGAATATACGTTCAATCAGATTACCATCCATACTATCGGTTCTCAAAAATGGTCTTTAATAACGCCATAATGGTCGGACGCTATCTCAATCACTAGCTAATCACATCGATCGTGCTGCTTGAGACACCCGAAATAAACATTAAATTTTCTTTAAACTTTTTGATACCGGTATTTAATTTCACATGAGCGTTATGTCATGTGATCATAAACTGAGCATATAAAGATCACGTTATTGTCAACAGCATGATTAAAAATCCATCTGATTGGCTGTCGATCCTTATAGTAATGCCCTATATAAAAATACGATCGATCATATGAAAAGTCACAAACGAATCTGATTATATCAGATTCGTTAGTGACTTTTCATATCAGATATGANATTAAAAATCCATCTGATTGGCTGTCGATCCTTATAGTAATGCCCTATATAAAAATACGATCGATCATATGAAAAGTCACAAACGAATCTGATTATATCAGATTAAATTTGCTAGAAGCAAGTAATATTGGAAAACAATATTTCTTTAAAATTTCGGTAACCGTTAATTATAAAAATTTATGACTTGCTATTTGCAAGTAAAAAAATTACATAATAAATAGCTAACGAAATTTTAAAGAAATATTGTTACTTGCTTCTAGCAAATTTAATCTGATATAATCAGATTCGTTAGTGACTTTTCATATCAGATATGATCGATCGTATTTTTGTATGGGACGTTTACCCTAATCAGCCAATGAAAATTCAAAGATCGGCAACCAATCAGATGGATTTTTAATCATGCTATTGTCAACCCTCACACGCGTTTCATGCTCTCTTTTACGCGTTACGTATATTCATAAGTTAAGTACGATTTTTATATTTGTGTTCTTTCGTTTCTCCGACCTGTAAATCCTGAGGGTTCGTCTTCCTCTGATTTTGTTGACGAAATGGCCAGATAGCGATTTTTAAAGGATATTATAAAGTTCTGGTTCTTTAAATCCCCGTCCTGTAAAATCTAGGGGTTCGTCTTCCTCCGGTATTGTTGACGAAATAGCTGTTTACTATGGCGCCTTATAACTACCTGAGAAAGTTTCGGGTTAAAAAAAATTATTTCTCAAATCATTCATTTGATTTACTTACTGGATTTATATATATCTTATTTTCTATAAGAATATGGTTTGTGTTAAATATATTGCATCTATTGATGATCGTATCGGATATTATATTTATTTTTATCCTCTTACATTGAACATTGAAAGAAACCTTACTTGATGAAAATTTTACTGTTTTTAAGTTTTATAAGAGAATAAATTTTCCTTTCATTCAAAAGAGAATGTTTATACAGTACAAGGCACTAGAGACCATTTCTTAGGCAAAGAACTTATCAACATTACCACGGTTAATTCTTATTGGAATGATTTCGATATCAGCAATGAAGAATTTTCGACTCCTCCGAATATGGTCAGTATATAACTTAAATTTATCTCTCAAGAAGCATCTTTAATCTTCTGACTTTTTAAATATAGACCAGAGCCATTGGCACTGGTACAATAGTGACCTTGGGCTTTATAATGGGGAATCATCCTCTTCAGATTCTGTCATTACACCAAGATCATTGACGTTTTTCTTGAATTAAAGAATCCTGATAGCGATGTTCGTAATAGTAATAAAGGTGATATTTTAAAATCCACAAATAATGAGGATGGTAATATTTCAGAGGTAAAACAATTCGATAGTGTGCCAAAGCTCAAAGTTTCAAGAAGAAATCCTAAATATGTACAGCATGATCTTACACAAGAGTCACTCTCAGGTTTACTTTGTTCCCTTAGAAGTATTTTTAACATCTAAAATATATCAACTTCTACTTTTCTATTGACTTAACGTTCTGTTTGAACAGACCATTAAACATTGATGTTGTCAACTGTCATACCAACTTGTGCATAGAATTTCTTCCATCATCAATGATTACGAATATCCAGGAAAATGATGATATTAACACAATCACTTTTGACGATGGCAAAAAATTTGGAATAAATAAGTTTTCAATCAGCATTGACGAAAAAGTTATGAATGTTATTACAAAATTATTGGCCGCCATATCAAGCTAACTTTTTAACAGATGTCTTTAGACACATTACGACAAACTCTACACGAAAATCCAGTTCACGATAACCCAAATCCCAATTCTGGTGTTAGTTACATTTACGGTTTTTTTTTAAATCATATGTATTGATGCCTTTCCATTTTCTTAGTCACATTGCCATATTTAAAAATATTAAACCTTTAATATTCTGTTTTTTACGGATAGGTATAACACTGGTGTAACCTTATTCAAATGAGGTATTTGTCTCGTTCCCTTACTGAATACGAATATAATTCATATGTGTGGACGCAACGCCTTTATAGAGAAAAAAGATATTTGAATTTCTAGATCTGTATTATTATTATTGTGATGATTAATTTCATTATATAATTTTTTAGCGATGAGGTCTCATCCATGGCGTATGACAAGTTAAAAAAACTTGTTCAAATTCAAACAAATAGTGCCAAAAAATGGACTCAAAAGCGACGATTATGTCAATTGATCAAGAGGTACTAATTTAGGAGAATGGAGGATATAACATTGCCAACAAAAAAAGAATGACTTATCAAAGCTAGAATTAGTGCTCTAGGTCCTGGTCTGGTCTGATCCCGGGTTCAGACCAGACTCAAACTCTAAATTCTACTAATTTCAAACTTCGACCAGACTCAAATTCAATTATAAGTTCTCTGATCTTTTGCACTTCCTGCCAATCCTTTTTGTATCACCAGAACTACATTCTGAATACTGTACCAGATTCTTTAAGACTACTTTACTTTATTCTTAGCATGAAGCTTAGTAGAGCAGTACCTGTTTTACCCAGATATTCACCTATATTTTTAGCCAACTTACATATTTTACACTTGCAGTCAGGGTTATTTTAAACTGCTACTGTCATTTACTTTTTTTTTTTTTTTTGCTATTGCAAAAATTATTCAAATCTCTGTTTTTTAGATTTCATAAATTCTACAATCTTAGATTACTAAAAAACTTTCAATTCTGCAGCCTGAAAGGATTAGTCGCCAGATATTATATGTCTAAGATTTTTTTTTTTTTGGTTTATACTTTTGTAATACATGTCGCAGAATATAATTTAAAATGAATTTTACATTTTATACTTAACTTGTTAGTCAGTTGTTAGCCTTCTAAAACCTATTAATACTTGTTTATTATAATTTTTTTCAAAACTAACCCTAACCCTAAACCCCTAACCCTAAAAAATACACCCCAAAAAAATTTAGTTGTTGAGATTTTATACTATCATTTCATTTTAATCTGGATTTCATTATGATTTGTTACAATACATATTTTTTTTTCTAGTATAACTTTGGTGGTCTGGTTAGTAAAGTTTTTTTAAACTCTTTGTATATTTTTTTAGTTTTTTATCTATTTTATTTTGTTTTGTAGTACTGTCAGAAACTTGTACTGCTTTTTTGTTTAGGCCTTGTCAAATAGGTTTTAGATTTTCAAGTTCTCTAGATACTTTATATGATTTTGCCAGATTTATTATAGATTTGTACTAACTAATACTAGCTTGTATTTTTTCATAACCTGATTGGCTATTGCCAAATAGTTACAAATGCTTTTAAAATCTTTTAATACAAGTTGGTATAGAACTCTAAAATATACATAGATAGGTCAAGATTAATATAAAATTATTAAAAATATAAAGATCTGCAAAAAATTTTAAAAAATTCCTATAAATAGAAGTTCTTAAAGCTGAGTTAAAAAAAGTTGTATTTTTGATGTTTTTAGAGTTATCTTTTTGATACTGTTAGAGTTAGCAGGTTATTTATATACAAAAATACAATTTATACAATATGTAAATCTATATATCAGTCAACCAACTTGTCACACTATTTATGACTGAGTTTTTTGTTATATATAAAATTATAAAAAAAACATATAAAATTACTATAAGCTTTGAATCCATGATGTTTCTTCTCCTACATATTAACTTAAAATTAAATTTTTCAGGAATTTAGAACAAGGGGAGAAGAAAAAATTGAGCCTAAAAATCAAATTAAAAATTTTGCTGATTTTGTACAAAACAAAAATGTAACTTCACCAAAAACAAATATTTAACAATTTTAAGACAATAAGTATATATATAAAATCATGCCCTGAACAACTTTACTTAGATGACCAAAAAAGGTTACCTTGTAAGAAAAATGGGTTACCTATGTACTAAAATAAAATTTTTTGAGTTTTCAATATAAACCCTTTTTTTATCAAGATAACCTACTTTGGACGCTTATTTCTACCTAGTAAATAGCTGAAAAAACACATTTTAACTTTAAGTACAAGTAAAATTGCATGCTAAACAAGTTTGCTTAAGTGCCCAAAGTAGGTTATCTTGATAAAAAAAGGGGTTTATATTGAAAACTCAAAAATTTTACTTTAGTACATATGTAACCCATTTTTCTTACAAAGTAACCTACTTCGGTCGCCTAAGTAAAGTTGTTCAGAGCATGATTTTACATATACTCATTGTTTTAAAATTGTTAAATATTTGTTTTTGGCAAAGCTATATTTTGTTTGTACAAAATCAGCAAAATTTTAATTTGATTTTTTAAGCTCAAATTTTTTTTTTTACTGTTTTATAACTGAGACCTTGCACCGTTTTGTTTATTAAGTTTAATATTATTACATGCAAAGAGAATAATATATTACAACTATGTAGGAAAACAAAGCATCAGGCTTCATAATAGTCTTCCGTTACTATTCAATTTTTACCTGAGGCCTGGAGTTAGCTGAACATAATTATTACATAATAATATGACAGACTTTCGAAATAAAAATTGTTAACATTAAGAATAATGTTCTGTCTAGACTGGCCCAGGTTCCAATATGGGGAGAGTTAGTAGAAAAGGGACAAATAATTTTTAGTAAAATTTTTTAATTTTTAAATTAAAATATCTTGACAATTATTTAATTAAATTTGCTAAAAATTTTTTTATTTAATCTTGAAATTATATAGAATTAAAATAAAAAAAATTTTATTAAATTTATTAAGATAGGTGTTAAAATATTTAAGCTTAAAGTCAAAAAAACTTTTGCTTAGAAAAAATTTGGCCCTTTCCTACTGACTCACCCTATATGTTAAACAGAAGCAGTCATATAGACCAGACTGCTTAAAAGAACTTCTAAAATCTTCATCCAGTAGTTTTTCCATAAATTTCGCATGTCTTTTAACGTTATTTGTTTCCAAGCTACTCATGACGATTGTATCCAATACAGTAGATGCCTTTCTTTTTGGGAGCAATAAATACTGCAAATCTTTTGGAGGGGGTACGCCAAAAAGCCCACTTTTTGAAATTCTTCACAAATCAAACTGCACCAAAAAAGTTCACATATAACTGTAGTAAAGACATGGTTCTTCCTATATAGTCCAAAGTCTATTAGAGAGCCGCCAAGTATTTCTCAGGTTGTAGTGAGTAATAAACTCTAAGTTTGTTGGCAGGTAGTCTATGAACTTTATTTCTAAACGACAAGTGCCGGTTTTGTAGTGAGGTTAAGCTCAATTTTTCTTTTCCTCTTGTTCTATATTTCTAAAAAATTTAATTTTAAGTTAATATGTAGGGGAAGAAACGTCATGAATTCAAAGCTTATAGTAATTTTATATGTTTTTTTTATAAAGTTTATATGTAAAAAATTTTGTTGTGACATATTGTGTGACTAATATGAAATCTGCCCACTTTAAAGAATCTCTATTAATAGAAAAAATCTATATAAAAAAAAAACTAAAATAAGCAATTTAATACCTAGCCTATCTATATATACTGGTAGTGGGTGGTCATATTTTTTTTCTCTTTGGCAAGTCTCTCTACAGTTTTATTTAAAATTTTAAACTAATAATTATATATTAGTTGACATATTTTTATAAAAAAGTAAAACCCAACTTTCATTCAGCTACTTTTAAATAAGTGCCCAAATGCAATATATTGCACTAGTAACCTGAGTTACTAGAAGTCTTATCAGACTTTCAAAAAAAATAAAAAAATAAAAAAAAAAAAAAAAGATAATGACAATAAATGGAAAAAAGAAGGAAACAAAAAGAAAAAAATAATAATAACAAAAACCCCAAATTTAACAAAACTATATAAACATATTAAATATATCATCAACTCTTTTCAATGATTTCTTGTACCAAAAATTTCAAGAAAACTGCACTACAATAAACTATATAGTTAGTATATCTAAATATAACAACTTCACCAAGCTGCTGTCAGGTACAAAGTCCATTCACTAAATATTCTGCACCTGAAATAGAGATGAAAAAGATTAGCAGACTTTTAAACAAGACATCTTGGCAGGCTTTGGTACTATTAAGCAAAGATATAGTAAAGAAACTCTAAAGCTTTGCCAAGTTCTATAGATATGAAAGTAAAAGTAAAGACCTGGTTAGATATACTATTCTATATAGTGTAACTCTTGCAAACTCAATTTGTTTTTGGTACCCTTTATGGCATCCCTTTGGACTTTTTAAAATTTCAAAAAAGTGGGTATTTCAGTTACCTTTCCAAAAAATCAGCAGTATTTACTCCTTCCAAATTGGAAATGCACCTACCAAAATGAAACCAAGTCACAAGTGAAATCGGGTCCTTTGAGATAAACAATGAATGATATGTAAAATGTTTTGAAGTATAAGTCAAATGAAATTTTATTTTAGAAGTTTCTTTTAGGCATAGTTTTTTTTTCTTTTCTTTTACATGTACATATAATCCTTAGATTAGGGGTCCCTTGCACAGAATTATATAATTTTTATTGCCGGGTATAGGTGTAAAATAGTACTATCATAGCCGTTTACTTTTTGCCTTCCTCTCTTTCTTTTCATTTTTATTTTTTATTATTTTTTTGTGGTTTTTGTTTAGGTAGTGTAGCTTTTTACCCTTTTTTACCTTCTTTTATTTTCTTTATTTGTTTTTTATTCTAATAGAATTCTGCTACTCAGAAAGTTAGAAGAAGAGGATTAAGAAGTAGGTGGTTATGATAAACGGCAAACTCCAATTAGTGATTTGGATACTCTAAGTCTACCTAGATGTAGTATTATGATAAGAAAAAGTTTGATATAGCAGGTTACTTTTAAGAATCTTTGATAACACCTGGGTGGGTCATACTTTAATATAATAGTCAATCTTAAGTAGACACAGCACACAAGGTATTACAAAATATATATGAATAAAGTTGTAGCATAACTGCTAAATTCTAAAAAAAAATAAAAAAAACAAAAGTATATAAACCCTATAGAAATTTAATTGATAGTTACTTTAACCTGTATAAGATTGTAAAAATTATACGATACTAAATAAAAGAGTTTCTGCTCTATTTAAATTTACTTTTCATATGTGAAAGAAAATTAATATTAACAAAAAACTTTATCTAAATTGCAGAGAAATTTATGTAATGAACTATAGTTAAAAAAAAAGAATCTTCTAGAAAGAATTTTCATTTTGGTGAATTTTCCAAAATATTACACGTGTAATTCATTGTTTATTTTAGTATAACCAAAATCTATTCATGACTTGATTCCAATATGATAGCCATATTTCCAATTTGGAAGAGATAAATATTGCCAATCTTTTAAAGGAGTAAACCAGAATGCCCACTTTGTTGAAATTTTGAAATAGCCAAAAGGAACAAAAGAAGTACTAGAGAGACCAACTTGTTTTCATGAGTTTAAAACTATATAAGTTTTGTAGTTTATAGAATAACATATTAACAATATAATTTAAACCAAACTTTAAGTTATATCGACAAATACTTCTAGCTAGTAAAAAAGATTTGAAATTTTTTTTTGTTCTTCAGAAACATAAAATATTAAATTTATATTTCCAAAAAATCTTTAATGTTCTTATAATCATATCGGCATATTTGGTTCATCATATTTGAGTAACCCCAAAATTTTGGGGTCCAAATGTAGATCAACTTTAATGATTTGCCAATTTTATAGTAGAATTTTATAAAACGAATTATTACTTACAAATAAAATATATACTAAAGGACGTAGTATATTTTACTATATAAAAATATGAATACTGTATAAACTTTTTGTTAATATTAAAAAGCAAACTCATATTTATATGTATAGTGTATATAGACTAAATAGAAAAGATCTAACTTGAATAAACATAGTATTATTAAAGATATTTGTATATGAATTGTCTTCACTAAAACAACATTAATAAAAATTACCACATAGAAAATATTGTGTAAGATATTTACCAAATATTCCTACAAAGGTATTCTTACTGCTAAATACTTAATTTCCAACTGTGCGATGATAGTTTTTTAGATGCTTCTAAATTTCTCATATTATAGCATGATCAAGCTCATAGTTAGATAGTGGCAATATATGCAAAGACAGTATATTATGGTCCTTATGTTTTATTGTTTCATGGCATTTAAGACCACGTTGAGTCTTGTAAGATCATGGTGTACAAAGAGAACAAGTAAATCTTGAAGTACTAATTGAATTAGACATAACTTGCTATTTTAAATAGTTAATATATAAAATAAAACTTATATAACAGTAAATTCTAGTATACTATATACCTATTGGTCAAAAAAATGATGGGTTGAGGCTTTGAACGATGGGTTTCAACGCGTTTACTTATATTTTTTATAGTAAATAAATATTTTTGAGGTGTCATTTAAATGATTTTCATACTCATATGATATTAAAATAGGGCCTGAGTTTAAAACATACTAATAAATTTTGGGGTACTATAGTATAATTTTGTGACCCTAAAAACCAAACACACCGATATATAAAATTAATAAATAAAAAAATATGCTACAATAAAAAAAAAAAACCAACTATGCCAAAAACTATCACTATAGGAAACACAAATTATAACTTTTATGTTCCTATTTTGTTTTTAATAGGGAACATAAATTCTAAATTTAGTGGTTCTAAATTTTTTAAATGTTCTGGAAACATTAAATCTTTAACACTGCTTTTAGCTATATTATAGCTAACTATGTTCAATAGTTCTTGAGCTTTATACTAGAGAGCCAAGGCTAATAAAGTCTTTATCATCTCTTTTTATTTATTTTCAGATTAAACTTGTGGCCCAGATACTCATAAAGAAAAGTTTTGTAAATAATTTTATATATTAACTATAAGTTCAGCATTTAGAAAAATTGGTCGAGTAGGTGGCCATATTATTGTAGACAATTTTTAAAAATAAATATAAAATTAAATAAATAAAATATTGGACTAAAAATAAAACTATAAATTAATTAAATCTATCTTTTATATAAAAAAATATAAAATTTTATATAGTATTTTTTGAAATAGTTAAGATTATATAATATTGTATGTACAACATTATACCAAACTGAAAATAGTAATTTTTAAAAATTAATTACTAAAATTGCTATATCAGATATATTAAAAGTTAATTTTTTATTAAACAAATTAAATATAATTATTAAGTAAAATTTGTTTAGCATAAGGGGGCTTCCAGAAATCAGCCAATTTTTTTTTTACTATGAGCCCACCTCATCCCTACCCCACCCACCCCCACCTGATACCCCAATCAGCCAATCAGATTTTACGATTATTAAAAGTTAGATATAATATTTAATAGCAAATAACTTTTGATCTACTGGGCCAATTTAACTACCAAAATGATCCTCACAATGAGAGGATTCTAGCAAGCCAAAATCATAAAAATCTAATCACTGGATCCTAAGATCGGAATGGATTTGTATTACTATAAAAGTTTTATAATTTATTAAAAAATTATAAACCATTTATAGTAACACAAATTTATTCTGATCTCTGGATCCTGTGATTGGATTTTTATGATTTTGGGCTTGCTAGAATCCTCTCATTGAGCTGATCATTTTGGTAGTTAAATCATCGAAATTGGCCCAGTAGATCAAAAGTTATTAACAATTAAAAATTAATTTTCAATTGTTAATAACTTTTGATCTACTGGGCCAATTTCGATGATTTAACTATCAAAATGATCAGCTCAATGAGAGAATTCTAGCAAGCCCAAAATCATAAAAATCCAATCACAGGATCCAGAGATCGAAATAAATTTGTGTTACTATAAATAGTTTATAATTTTTTAATAAATTATAAAACTTTTATAGTAACATATATCTATACTAATCTTAGGATCCAGTGATTAGATTTTAATAATTTTGGCTTGCTAGAATCCTCTCATTGAGAGGATCTTTTTGGTAGTTAAATTATTAAATTTGATCCAGTAAATTAAAAGTTATTAATTATTAAATATTGTTAATAAATCTATAATTTTGGTCAAAAATAATTTTGTAACTTTGGCCAGAATTATAAAATTTTGGCCGGAATTATACCTGATACTTCAGCTGACCCACCCATCCCCCTGAAATCAGCTGATTTCTGGAAGCCCCCTAACAAATTACATATAATACTAAATTTTTAGAAATTTTTAATAAATTTTGAATAAAATATTATTATTATTATTTTTTTTTCTAAGTCAAAGTGCTCACTTCGGGGGAGAGCTTTTTTATTCAAGATAATCAGATCCCGGACGTCCTACATGGAGAGACATCCGACATTTGTACATTGACGAGAGTACAACTAGCCTCACCTATACATGAGGAAGAAAGCATTTTGTGTTCTAAAACCCGAAATTAAAATTTAAAGACGAAATTGTTTTTGACCTATTTTACTTGAAAAACGAAATTATTTGATACTTTTTTTGAATAGACGAAATTATAAGAAATATATTTATATAAATTTTATTTGTTCTTTCTTATAAAAAATTTTAATTTTCTCTAATGAAGACGAAATAGGCCTTTTTCAAAAATCAATTTCAGTGGCATCACTAGCCTCACCTGCAACTTTTGGTTGCCTATTTAAGTAGCCACCCGAAGGTTCTACACTAGCAGTCATACCTGCAACCCACATACTAGCATTGCCTATTTAAACTCTCTGATCCTTGCCTCCTATCAGCCTGTCTTGTATTACTGGAACACTGTTCTGGATGCTAACCAGTCCCCTTTAGGACTAGTTTATCCCAGTGGGAAACTTGGTAGAGTGGTCCTTGTCCCACACTGGTATCACCTACACTTCGATAGCATACGCATTTGCCGAAACCAACACTTGCAGTTAGGAGTGATTACCTAACCACTATCACTACCTACTTCTGCCCTTGTAGAGTTCACCTGACCCTAGTACCGTCCTATTCTTCTTTTAGTTTCTTTCCCCCAGAAGCTTTCTTTCCCCCGGTTGCCTTCCTACTTCCAATCTGAGGACCCGGAAGGGTTGGTCTGCCCTGGCGAACCCAGAAGCCCCTCCTCCTGGTACATGATTCTGAAACACATGTCCTTTTCCTCCGGTGCGACCCCGGCGGTCCGGTTAGTAGGCCCCGCCATAAGCCCTTTTGTCGTAAGTCCGCTTCCGGTCAGTCCACTGCCGGTCAGTCACTGATCAGTCCCTGTCCAATTTCTATTAGGTATCGTCAAAAGTTCAGCTACCTCTCTACTCGGGACTTGCCAAGTATGGTTTCCCTTTGTCCTACAGTTCTGTGCATAACATAGCGCCTGCGCTCCCCAGGATCTGCGCACCCCAGTTCTGTGCATAACACAGCACCAAAGCTCCCAATACGAGTTGGTATAACCTAGGAAACAGATTTGTAAATCTGAGCTTAGAATCCGGGTTACCATAATACAAGTAAATTCTTCGAAATTGTCTCTGGTAGGATTCGAACTCTGTACCTTTGCTACAACTACTTGGGGGAATGACAACTATCCAACTATACTATGTTGCCACACCCTATAAAATATTATTATTAAATATTATTAAACTTAAATTATTAAAATAAAATTATCAAATTATCAAATAAAAGTAATTTTGATTACTATATAGTAATTATCAAATATTTTTTTAAAAATTATAAAACTTTTATAATATATGTAATTTGTTATAGTAAATAATTTTTTTTAAAAATAATTGCTAGTTTATTAATAAAAAAATTAAGTTTATATATTAATATATTGAAAATTACAGTACTATGAATCACTACTGGTGGTCATCAACAGTGATTTACAATGCATAAAACAAAATAACTAAATAAAAATTAAATCTCTTTAATATTAAAGTAAGAGTAAAGGTTAGGGATTAGGATAGAGCTTTGTATATAGTAAAATTTAGCAAGAAATTTTTTTTTTTGCATAAAAAAAAGTAGTTTTATAAACAAAATTTTAGATTAGAAGCAATTTTAGCAATTTTTTAAAAAATTCTTTGTTTTTGTTATACAAAAATTGATCTACATATTACACCTGATCCAGAATTTTAATTGATAAATTGAATACTAGTGATGATCACCAGTGGTGATAAATAGCAACCTTTTAATATATTTTAGTAATATAGTCAACCCTCTATAAATACAACTCGAAGGGACAAGCCTACAACGTGCATTTAGGGAGGTTTGCATTTAGAGTGAGCCAATTAAATTGCAGCTTTAAAAATTTAATCTTCAAGTTTGTGTAACTTTTACCAATACTGTATAACCTATCTTAAATACTAAAATTTGATTGGCTACGTGCATTTAGGGAGGTTAGTGTAATATAAAATGTTATTCAAGAGAACATGCATTTACAGAATATAGAACGTGCATTTAGCACTAATAACATCTTACAGAATAGAAAAAAATGTGCATTTAGGGAGATATTGCATTTATGGAGGTTGCATTTATGAAGGTCCGACTGTACTATTTACTATGAAAATTCAGAAAATCAGTTTAATATAAAATTCAAAATTTTACTTAAAACTTAATTGCCCATCTGTATATAATGAGTAGATTTACTATAGCGCAAATCTTATATTATCAAAAATACAAATATAAATCTTTATAATAAAAGATAGCTATTGGCCATAATAAATTATACAATCTATATTTGTTGCACTACACATAAAGCAAGGAAGAAAAAAAAAAACCAACCCAAAAATTTTACACTATATAACTAGTATATACATATATAAATACAAAACAATGATATTTGCCAAAAAACCAAGCACTATCCCTTAGTTTGTACTATTTCGCAGGCAAATTTGTCTGTATACTTACTATAAATATACCTCTGATCTATTTTTTTAATCATTTAAAATATTTAAATAAAATTTGGTATTATAATATTTAATAACAAGGATTATATTTTTGAATTATTTAAATTTATATTATAAGACAAAAAGTTTATGTTGCTTATAAGCTGAAAATATTAAATTTTAAAGAAATTTTTTAACCAAAAAAATATATTACAATATCTTGGCGAATTCTTTAAATATTGGTTTTAAAAATATAGTTTCTAATACAATATTGTAGTTTATATAAAGAATGACAACTTTCATTATTTGACTTTATATGATTTACTTGTAAAAATTAAGACTTGTATTAGAAGTAAAAATTTTTTTTATAGACGGGAACATATAAAATTTGAGAAAACCTAATGAAAAATTTCTATAGTAAAAGTTCCAAAACAAAAACTTTAAACTTTTATTACACTAAAGTTTTTTAATAATTTTAAAAAAATTTTATAATAAAGTTGATAAAACAGAACTAATATTATATTTTTTACTTAGAAAATGTATAGCTAAAATTAATATTTAAAGCTTTATTTAAAAAATTTAAAATTTTAAAATTTTCGCAGGCAATATGCCTGCATAACAAATTAAGGGATATGTTTTATTATCTGTAAAACTAAATCTACTATCTACGATCAACAGACAAAAGAATGTTGCAAACACCAAACCAACTCAAAACATAAATCCTATTCTTTTATTGTAAAGACTTTACATCTACAATACCAAGTTAAACTGTCAGTAATAGCTGATTTAGTTTAACTTGGTTGAATCTCTAACAAAAGCATTTTGTTTACCTTTTTTAGTTAGTTGATTGTCTACAATATTTATATGAAATAATTTCATGTGCTCCAATAAATGTTGAATATATTTGTCTTCTAAGTAAACTATGTCAGTTTTGAGATCTTTTTGAGATTCTTTTCCACAATGAATATTAACACTCGTCAAAAGTTAAAATTGATATTTACGGCAATTTTTTGTTAGTGAAACATTACATTCTTAAAAAGTACTTTAAAATGTATAAATAAGTTACCTGGACAATTAATTTACATTAGCCAATCATACAAATGTCTGACCATGAGCCAGGACCACTTAAACTATTTGGAATACCAGATATTTTTTGGTAGTATTCGTTTCTAGATTCTGACTAATTATATTGTAAAGATAACAAATACGGCATATACCGTATTTGTCTGAAAATAAGCTACCCTTTTGGCCAAAAAGTTACACAAAAAATCGTGGTGGTAGCTTATTTTCGGATTGTTAAATTTTTTGAAAAATTGAAAAATGTACTAATAAAAAGTTGTCCAAATGCTATGAAATTTTTACTTTAGGTGTATTTCATTATGCTGAACAACTTTACTTATTCAACCTTTTGAAGTTTACATAGTAAAAAAAGTTTTATATGTAGCGACTGTTAACAATTTTTTTAAAAATTTTTTCAAAAATCTGGGGGGTAGCTTCTTTTGGAGGTAGCTTATTTTTGGAAACCTACGGTATATTAACAAAAATAGAAATAAAAACATATGTTGATTAAGAATATTCAAATAAGAAATTTTGGTTGATAAAGTATATTTTTAATAATCGATTATTACTATGATTAATAGTGTTAGTAGTGGATCATATTTAATTTTGACATGCTAAGAACCTGTATGATTATCATATGCAGGTTTTACTATATATTATGTCAATATTAATAATGGAGATTTGTCATATTAATTTTAATAATAAAGTAATTACATAATACTAAATTTGGTTCTATATTGTTTTGATTATGATTTGGTTCTATATCATTTTGATTACAATTTGGTTCTATATCGTTTTGATTATGATTTGGTTCTATATATGCTACAGATGTTTAAAGAAAAATAAAGGCTTAAGTAAATGTTTTGAAAATAAATCAAAAGATAGTTTCACTTAGATTTTAAATCACTTCTTCGATATTTGTTTCTTTGGTAAGATCACATTCAATTCTAATATATCTTGTAATTGCATGCACAATCTAAAATTAATATTGTTTACAAAAGAAAACAAAATTCAAAACTATATTAAATAGAATATTTTGAATAATATTTATTATTCACTTTATCATTGAGCTTCGTGTAATTGTATGGATGCTATGACCACAGATAGAGATGGGTTAGGTTAGTCATTTTTTTAGTCAACCGTTTTATGATCGTTAGCCATATCTTGTCTTGTGATCTAGTGGTCCAAATTGGATGATTTTGGTACTATTCAATTCGTTTCATTAAATAAATCAAATAGTACCAAAATCATCTAATTTGAACCACTGGATCACAAAACAAGGTATGGCTAATGGTCATAAAAAGGTTGCCCAAAAATAACTAACTGATCCTATCTCTATTCAAATAATATATTGAATAATAAATTAATAAATTAAACGATATTCAAAATATCTATTTTACTGAACCTGCGGGTTGATAGCATAGTAGTTATGCTCCCAGGTTTTCAATTGAAGATTGCTGGTTTAATACCACATGTCAGCAATTTGAATTTGATAGTCAGAACCCTAATTTGGAACAACCGAAGTCACAAACTTAGTCATAAGGCTGTGAAAATCATATAATAGTATTTGGTGGCGGCACTCTGGGGCGTGACAGTGGTACCAATTACCTTTAAAGCAATATTAATAGCAAAAGGTCTTGTACTTCTTACAGATAAGTAGCGATGTAACGATAGTCTAAATAGAAATAGGTGGAATTGAAACACCACAGAATAAAGGAACCCGGAACATTAATTGATGTATGCACTTTGGAAGAACTTGTTGGTAACAAGGCTAACTGTGCGAACCAACAAGAATTGTTTCTGAAAATAAAAGCATATGGTGTGAACGACATATTGGGCTTGAAGAGTAGTGGGAAATAGTTGTTTAAAAAGTCTGACCACAAGTGGGAGCCTCGGTGACTACGCCCCACTACAGAAACATTTAGGCTCAATTGTCAGTAAAATAGAAAATATTGGGATTAGAAGTGAAGAAAAAAAAATGCCTATTTTACTTTTTTTAAATTTTGAATAGTGAATATTAAATCTACTTGCAGTTGCGTAATGAGAATTAACATTGTTTTGGCTCTCTGGGCTCAAGAAAAATCCACACATGTACTTCTATTATGTCAATGACTAATTATTAATATTAATTCCAAGTTATAATAGTGTTCTCTATTATCTGAAATAATTTTAATCCAATTTAGCCTAGGATCTATTGTCATGAATACTGCTTCAAAACAGGATGCTATGAACCAAGCATCTTATTTGGTATCAGTACTTCAATGATCACAAGCATGAATATTTAAAGTATTGATATTATTTTTGTCCTTTTGAAATACCAAGATTGTATAGAGTGTCCATTCCTGTTTTTTAAAAAACTGACTTTTTGTTTCTCAGCCTGTTGCAGGTAAAATTCGTATTTTATAGTTAACTACAATAATTGCCCTATTGTTATCAAGCTCATTAAGTTCTTCAAGTTCATCAAGCTTGCATAAGGTAGAATTAAATTGTGTGCTTAGGTATGTTTTACGAGTTTGATGGGCCAAGTAACATATTAGTTGTTTCTGATATTCTGTAATCTTTGCATGATGCGAGTTATTTAACTTACTTATTAGATCTTCAAATTAGAGATCTGACTCGTTCAAAAAATTAGCATCTGAATATTTATTCAATTTTTTAGTATTCGAATATTTGTTTAAAAATTTGAATGAATATTTGAATATTTATTGAATATATATTAAATATAAATATATTTCAATTTTAAAATATTATTAACTATTTCACTTAAATTAGCCAATAAAATTGCAAATAAATTATTAAAAAATAAAATAAAATTATAAAATTATATATATATATTTAATGAATATTCAATGAATATATTCAGTGAAGTTTAAATATTTGAAGATTTATTCAGTAAAAAATTAATATTCAAATATTCGAATATTCAGTGAATATTCGAATATATTATTCACCAAGTTAGACCAGTGTTAGACCTCTACTTCAAATATGTTAAAGAACTTATTGCATTCTGAACATCATGAAAATTGTTGAGAGTTACATTCACTAAAAGCAAACAACAAACAATAATTAATACAATCTATATGATCGATTGTACCATTTTTACCTACAACTAATTCTTTTTCATAATTTTGTTTTAGATAGCGATGCAATAATTTTATTTCATTAATAAGGTTATCCTACAAATTTTATATGCCTATTAATATTGTATAACAAATATTT
This sequence comes from Gigaspora rosea, assembly GCA_003550325.1. Taxonomy (NCBI): domain Eukaryota; kingdom Fungi; phylum Glomeromycota; class Glomeromycetes; order Diversisporales; family Gigasporaceae; genus Gigaspora; species Gigaspora rosea. The sequence goes on along the minus strand of QKWP01001253.1, from coordinate 12,163 downwards.
TTTTTAATAATTGTAGTCGACTTAGCCAACTAATTCAATTTTTCAGATTTGGCTTAGGGTGCTCTTAAATATTCCTCTCAATATGATTTGCTAGTTATTGAGTAGTGATACAAATCAAAAATCGAATAAATCGATTAGTTGTAAAGTTAACAACTAATCGATTTGAAGTTTACTGGCCCAAATTAATCGATTTAATCGATTAGTCAACTAATTGATTAATCAATTGGCCAACTAATCGATTAGTCAATTGGCCAACTAATCAATTAATCAACTAGTCGATTAGTTGTTTAATCAACTGATCATATAAAAATATCAACCTGGATGTTTCAGTTCTACCTTATATATATTATCAAGTTTATTATTTATTGCCAATTGATTAGTTGGTCAATCAATTAGTCAACTAATTGATTAATCGATTAGTCGATTAATCGATTAGCTAGCTAATTGATTATTTGTATCACTATATTAATTGAAACCTTATGGTAATTTTTCAAAGTTAATTTGCAACATGCAAATATTAAATTTTAGCCAATCAACACAACTCTGTGATAAAAAAAATGGTCTCTAACCATTTTTTTTTGATTGCAATAATGAAGTCGCATAACTAAATAATTTATTTATCACTAAAAATTGATGCACTGTTCTATTAATTTAGGTATATAAGAGCATTCTTAGTCAATTCTTGGTTATGTAGTGATATTTTTTTTTTTTTTTTTTTTTTTTTTTTTTTTTTAGTATCAAAGTGCTCACTTTGGAAAATGGCTTTTATTCAAGATATATTAGACCTTGGTACCCTACATGGAGGGAAAGCCGACATTTATATATTGACGAGAGTACAACTAGCCTCACCTGCAACTTTTGGTTGCCTATTTAAGTAGCCACCTGAAGGTTCTACCCTAGCTACCATACCTGCAACCCACATACTGGCATTGCCTATTTAAACCCTGATCTTCTGCCTCCTGCCGTTCCATCTTGTATCATCGGCACAGCTATCAGCTACTAAACCTGGAGTTCTTACCAGATACTAACCGCACTCTTAGGACTAGTTTATCCTCAGTGGAAAACTTGGTAGAGTGTTTTCCCATTCCACACAGGTATTACCTACTCTTCGGTAGCAACTTGCAGTCAGGGGTTACCCGGCCATTATCATTACCTACTTCTGGCTTGGTAAAGTTCACATGACCCCAGTACCGCCCTGTTCCTCTTTTAGTTTCTTTCCCGGAACTTTCTTTCTCCCGGTTGCTTTCTTATTTCCAATCTGAAGACCCAGGAAGGTTGGTCTGCCCTGGCAAACCCAGGGGCTCCCAACCTTGGTACATGATTTTACAACACATGTCCTTTTCCTCCGGTGCAACTCTGGCGGTCCGGTTGGTAGAGTCCGCCATAAACCCTTTCATTGTAAGTCCACTTCCGGTCAGTCCAAACCGGTTAGTTCTCGTCCGATCCCTATTTGGGCACCGTCGAAAGTCAGCTACCTCTTTACTCAGATCTTGCCAAGTATGGTTTCCTGTTGTCCTACAGTTTTGTGTATAACACAGTGCCTGCACTCCCTAGGATCTATGTACCCCAGTTTTGTGCATAATACAACACCAGAGCTCCCAATACAAGTTGGTATAACCCAGGAAACAGATTTGTACATCCGAGCTCAGAGTCCAGGTTACCGTAATGCAGGTAAATTTTTCAAAGTCTCTCCAGTGGGATTTGAACTCTGTACCTTTTGTTACAACTACTTGGGGAGGTGACAACAATCCAACTATGCTATCCTTGTTATGTAGTGATTTAGAAAAACTATTAATTAACTTTATAACAGTAAGTTAGTGGTTGCAATATAGTAGAATCGTTCTAATAATTATCATAATTTGTTCACAAATTGCCATAAGGGGGCTTCCAAAAATTATGTAATATTTTTTTACTAATAAGTTTCAAAATTTTGCCCACCCACCCACACCTGATACTCTATTAGTCAATCAAATTTTATATTTTTTAAAATTTATTTATATATTTAAATTTATGAAATTGACAATAACTATTGCTCTACTGGACCAATTTAGATGATTTAACTACCAAAATGTTTGTCTAACTGAGATGATTCTAACAAGCCCAAAATCATTAAAATCTAATCACAGAATCCCAAGATCATTCAACTTTTGTATAATTTTAATAGTGATTTTTTAGAATTACTAAATAAATTTCTTTAATATTGAATAAATTTGATCCACTAGCCAGTTTTGGATGTTTTAACTACCAAAATGTTCATCTCAGTGAGACGATTCTAACAAGCCCAAAATTGCTAAATTTTAATCACAGAATTCCAAGATCAATAAAGATTTTTTTGTTTGTCTAACAATACAAATCTTTATCGATTTTGGAATCCTGTAATTAGAATTTAGCGATTTTGGGCTTGTTAGAATCGTCTTACTAAGACGAACATTTTGGTGGTTAAATCACCCAAAATGGGTCAGTAGATCAAAAATTATTCAATATTAAAGAAATTTACTTAGTGATTCTAAAAAATCACTATTAAAATTACACAAAAGTTGAATAATCTTGGGACTTTGTAATTGGATTTTAACAATTTTTGGGCTTGTTAAAATTGTTTTAGTGAGATAAAAATTTTAGTAGTTAAATCATCTAAATTGATTTGGTAGAACAATAGTTATTAATGATTTTATAATTTTATACTTTTGGCCAGAATTATAAAAATTTGACCAGAATTATAATTATAACCTGATATTTTCGGGACCCTACCCACCCACTAAAAATTATGAAAGCCCTCTAACTTGCTGTAATTATAAATAATATAATTGATTTACGGATTTAATTACGTATTATTTACTATAGTTACGGCAAATTACGGAAATTTGTAATTAAGTTATAACAATCATTAGAACAATTCTACTGCATCACTAGTTGGTAGGTAAATTTAGAATATATATTATTGTATATTGTTTGCATAGTTAGCTCAACCAATTTTAATTTTGACTTAGTTAACAAGTAGGCCAACTACAAATACTAAAATTTTTTAATATTTAACAAACCCTTAGTGATTTATAGAAAATACTTTTATTAATTATTTTAATCAAATCTTCAAAGGATTGGTATCTGTAGTCATTACATGTAATACATAACCCTCCCAAGTCTTCTCAGTATTGAAAATGACTATTTTGTAAGAAGGCTATAAAAGACGTATGTTTCATTCCATTCAGGTAAGTAGCAGAAAATTTTTTTAAAGCATTTCTTTTTGGTCTTTTAGATAAAGAACAGGTAAATGTATTATTTGATCTACTTTATAAGAACTCATATTTACATTTTCTTTATTAGCAAAGAATAATTCAAATTCTTTCTCTTTAACAGTAGGCATTTTTGAGTGAGTAATAGTAGGTCTTTCTAATGCAATGCACCCAGGTCCATTAATACAAGAAAATTTTTATGCCATATTGATCATATTGGGAGATACCTAAATTTGGTTTGAAATTATGTAGAAAGCTAATCTGGCTTTTGGTTCAAAATTTTATAATGACAATTACGGACTAGTTTTTTATAAATTTGATTCAGGTAAAGTTTTTTACTTTTAGTTCATTTCTTAATTTTTGATATGTAAAATTCTCTGCAATAATTGCTAGTATATGAACTTTTTTGTCTATTCCTTTAGGATTTACACTATAACTATTATGAAAACAATCGCACAATGTCTTATCAAATAAAGTTTGCAACAATATATTTAAAAATCTATCTTCATACAGGTTTTTAAAGGTATTGCGATCTTTTTTAGTGTTAGGTGCACTTGTCCAAAATTTGTCATATATTATTTTATTGTTTTATTAGGTTTAATTATTGATTTTTTTTTTTATTTATATTATAAATACTATAAAATGCTAACTTATATCTATTATTCTAGAATTTATATTTAGCAACAATTTAGAGATATAAAATTTGACTTTATGTTCTCTGGATAAGATATAGTGATACAAATCAAAATTGAATTAATTGATTAGTTGTAAAGTTAACAACTAATTGATTTGAATTTTACAGGTGCAACTTAGTTAATTAATCGATTAGCTGACTAATTATGTAATTGATTAACCAGCTTATTTATTAATTGACTAGTCAATTGGTTGATTAATCGATTAGTCATTTGGTTAATTAATCAGCTGATTATATAAGTATATCAATCTGACTATATTTTTACTAAGTTTTGTTTATTATTTATTCAACTAATTAATTAGTTGGCCAATTGATTAGTTGGTCAATCGAATAGTCAACTAACTGATTAATTGATTAGTCAATTAATCGATTGGCCAACTAATTGATTAGTTGAATAAAATCAATTAATCAATTAGTTGATCTATTAAATAATCAATTGAAAAATTTTCATCAATTTGTATCACTACACTTATATTGTAGTACAATATAAATGTCCGGATATTATAAGTTAGTAGCTTATAGTAATTATAATAAAATTTTAGAATAAACTGGGGTAGTCTCTTCATCTAGCCTGACGTATGGAGCTAATATAGTCATAAATTTATGATTTTAAGTATTGAATCTAAGTAGTTCAAATAATAATGAACGACCTTATTCTGTACCCGAGGTAGAGGCTTTTATCTTATACCCGGGGGTATAAGCTTTTATTCTGTACTGCCTAAATATGATTGGTTCAAATTTTAAAAAACTCAAAAAAATTTTTTATTATTATTATTATTAATTAATGATAATTTTTTATTAGAAAAAATACAAGTAGCAAAATGTATAAAAAAAACAAAATTATTATTATTATTATTAAGGCCACACCAACTTGATTTTTTGTTTAACATAACCCCCCCTCCTTTTAAAAATACCTATATAATATAAATAATACTCATAATATACATAAAATGACCAATAAAAATCGAGTATTTAAGTCATGTGATTATTACTAGAGTTGCCTACAAGTCGCAATTTTGCATCTTCCAGACTTATTTAACTGTAATTATTACAAGATAAGCCATATATCTGATATATTATATTACGATAGTATATTCTATTGCAATGATAAGTCGCAACTCTAGTTGTGCCATAAAAAAAGTCGTAATTAATATTTGCAGCTAATTATTGCTAATCTTTAATTTTGTAACCGATAGATTAGTTAAAACTATAAGTACAAATCGGTTAAATCAGTGAAATTTATGCATGCACAAGCTAATGTTAAGCGCATAATCTTATCGCTTTTAATAATAGTAATCGTGATTATTATATATGTAACCGTAGTAGTATAATGTAGTAAAAGGTGCGTACTATAAAAGAAAAAGAGAGTTGTGGGTTCTTTTTTTCTAAGATAATAACGGATATAAATACCCCGTCTCCGCATAACCAGGATCGTGGTTAAAATGTTGATAAGTAGAGATGTCGTTAGAGTAGAGTTGAAAAAAAAAAGTATAAGAAATTGATATGAATATTACCTGGATATTGGTAAGAAAGTTTTTCATTTATTCAACAAAAAGAGCTCTCTTTGTTGGATTTATATTATGGCGATTACTCAAATGGTAATTACTCATCTGTTATTTACTCGACAATAACAATGTACTTTTATTTTCAATGCGAATAGATTCTAAATATAAAGGATTTCTATCCTTAGATGCAAATGTATGTGAATAATTGAGTAATCTCTTCCTACTGCTGCTTAAATTATCGCTATACACATTCTAATTTGGTTAAAAATCCTTCAATGGTTAGCAACTATGTCTAGTGGCTAAAAACCTCGTCTTCATGCAATATGTCCTGAACTGACTATATCGAACCTTATTATAAAATAGCAAAGAACTTCAATAATCTGAAACATACCATGAAAAGTTAGAACGTATGATCAAAATGATGAATCATGCAATATGAACAATAGAAATTGAAAAAATAACGTAGTTATAAAAAAAAAAAAAAAAAAAGAAATAAAAGCTAACGTGGTTCCACAATAAAAAACTTGCTCATGATTAATTTTCTCAAAAATCAAAAATGTTGTACCTTTTGGTTCAAGTTAATGAAGGCGTTAAATCTATTATTTCTGAACGTGTAATGAGTATAGAGCCTACGAATAATCAATTTTTTGCCCTTTTTGACGCAATTGCGTTAGGACAATATGAATATGATAATAGAGAAGTAAAAGTTTTTATTAGGCGGAAAAAATCTGAAGGTTGGCGAGAAGTAGATAATGGGTTAGATGGTGACTTAACCATGCTAGAAGTTTTAGGTTTTACACAAGTTAAATTTTGTCTTGTTCCTAATATCAATTTAGATAAAACAGCTTTAACTCAAAATGAACCAGACGCTTTTAATATTCTGATGGAAAATTCCAAACAACCTTTACTTCCTCAACATTGTAATGAGCATAACAATTATAACAAACTTTATAATGAAATTATTGATTTTTTTCGAGCTCAACAAGTTGGTTGGACAGGCGGTTTACATAAAACAATAGGAAAAGAGTTCATAAATCGTCTTGCAAGTGCTCTTTGGTATATTGATCCACACCTTTCAACATTGAGTGCACGTTCATACCATCTGCCAGCCTTTTTTACACAATTGAAAACGTATCAAGATGGCGAATCATACAACAAGTATTATTATACTGGTCATCATAAAAAAAACCCGCTTTCTCAGCAAAAACTCTCACACCTTTCAAGCTCTCTTGAGCTTTCTATTAGTCAACCTTGGGCGAGTGGCAGTATATGGAACAAAATAATGCCCGCAATTATTTCTTTAATTGACATTTTAAAAAATTATTCCGATTATTTAATTACAACCGCTGCTGATATGAATATGATTCATTACAGTGATGAAAGTGCTCGTAGTCCTGAAAACAACAGTACAATGTGCCGAATTGCTGCTTGCGAGCATGATAAACTTAAAGATGATTACATTGAGTTAGATAATTATCTATTTGAAAAGCCATTTTATGAACATTTTGATATTCAACAATTTCTTCCGAAGAATGTTATGAAACGGTATCGGTTTATTAAAGAGTTGCAGCTTACATTTCCAATTGGTGTATATAGGTCAGTATTCGAGTCTTGGCTATAAAAATCATATAATATTATTGTGTATCGCCAAAAGAAAAAGAAATATTATTTTTCGCTTGATGGCAATATAAAACGTAATTTCACGTATATATTTTTATCTTATAAAATTACTATTTTTTTTAGGTATTATCAGGGTAATTATTTGGGAACAATTAATTATGTATGGAGGATCCCAGAAGCAGAAACGTTTGATGATAGACAAGACGAAACGTTAAAAGCACGTATGTTGTCTAGGATTCATAAAGAATTGCCTCGTTATTTTACGCAACAAATGCGAAAGAATGTGCTTGACAAAGTATGATAATACAACTGATATTTATTAATAGATTAATATATATTAATATATATTCATTTCTTATATTGTAGTATTCCTATATCCAGAAAGTTACACCTGCAGTATTACGGATGCTTCATTTTGATCTTACCGGTAATGCAGCTGTAACTCCAAGTGCAATCAGTCGTGATGTAGAAGAAAGACTACGATTAATGTTAACCTTGGCAGATCCTAATATCATATTCGATTTGCGAACAAACAATGGATTTAAAGGAACAAAGTTTAATGTATTTTGGGATGAAACGAATGCATATTTTAATGAGCAGATAGGATTTGTTATATTATTATTATTATTATTATTATTATTATTATTATTATTAATATATTTAACCTATTTTAATATAGAATTTACTTGCAGTAAATGAGCGGCGGCATGGGGCTATTCTATATATGCCATTGGCCTTGTCAATTCGCGATCTTTGTGAAACTATAGTGAAAAGATTAAAGACAATTTATGGTGACCCTTTACCTTCTGATATTAATATTCCATCAGATGAATGGATTCGTCTTCAATTTTGTCCCACAAATGTTACTACTAGAGGTTGGAACCGGTTTTAATAATTCGGGTTTATCACGTAAATTTTGTGATATTTTAGAATTTAATCCAATTAAATTTTAATAAATTCTATAATATCACAAAATTCACGTGATAAACCCGAATTATTAAAACCGGTTTCAACCTCTAGTTACTACAACGAGGGCTATGTATTATACTGGCCGATTTAACGTAAAATTTAAAGTACAAGCTCGGATGCTTCGAAAAAACAGTGAAGATGCACATTATTGTGCTGCACTTTTCCGCTATCTTAGAGAATTCTGTATCCAGTACCGTCAATGGGCCTGTTTGATTTCTGCTGATGATAAGCACAAAATTCCTATAGGCGAAGATGTTGCAGTTTCTACCGGTGTACGAAATCGACATTCTATGGTTGCACAAGAGAGCAATTTGGCTGCTACCGATCATGATTTCGCAAAACTATCTTTAACACCATCGGTGATTTTTTTTATATCTATCCCCAATGAAATTTCAGGGTCATTTTACGAGGGTCAGGTGTTTGTATCATATAAAGATACAATTTTTGAACCTAGTACCGCTATTAGACATGTAACAGAATTTTTAAATGCACTAGACATTCAGTATGCATATCAAGAAGTGCCATCAATTTTGTGTCTTTACACCGATGGAGGTCCAGATCATCGTTGTAATTATGGTTCTGTACAAATTGCACTAATTAGCCTTTTTCTTTGTGGAGATTTCGATTTACTTGCTTCAGTTTGTACAGCACCCAATCATAGCTGTACAAATCCTGCAGAACGAGTTATGAGTACTTTGAATTTGGGCCTTCAGTGTGTAGCATTAAAATGTGACTCGATGAGTATTGAATCTGAAACTTTATTTGGGATGGTGAATACATTGGGCGACATACGTAAAAAAGCTCAAGGATCAAGTAAATTAGAATCCGAGTTGAAAAAAAGTATCACAAGTATTCAAGAGATGTTAAATAGCCGAACAGAACGGCTTAGGTTAAAAAATAATAAATTTAGGTGTTACTCTCCCGCAAGTCAAGATGCCATTACAGAAGTATTTGAAGTAAATAAAATAAAATTAGTTTACTGTAGCTAAATTAATGAATTTTATTTAACTTTATTATATCGATTATTTTATATAAAATATCATTGATAAATTTTACAGTCAATTTTTAGAATAGATCCAACTCTAAAAATTGAAGAAACTACACAAAAACAAATACACCAGCATCCAACATTGATCGAATTTATTGACACTCATTGCCAAACACGTGCTTACAGTTTTCAGGTATGTAAATACTCAGTATTTGAGGGTTCCAAAACCAATCTTTGAGATTTTGAGTAATATTAATTACAACAAGGTTATTGCTTATTTATGTATTAACTTTAAAGGTGAAAAAATGTAATAATATTTCCTGCTTGTATTGTAAGCCAATTCGTCTTCCAATACACGAGTTTAATACGTTGAGCTTTCTTCCGGATCCAATTCCTTCAAAAGGTATATTTATTACTCTATTTTGTTCATACAACTGTATAATATATGTTCATATAACTGTATACTATATGTTATTTTAATATTAGATAATACAGATCATTATGCAGCCTTTCAGGATGTTTATGGAACCAAAACCACGGAAGAATATCGACCAACATATATGCAGTCACAGGAAAAATCTGAGCCTATCCCAAAATCTATTCTAATTGCAGAGAAAATCCGGGATTATATAAAGTGTGAAAATTGTCAAAAACGTCGCTGCATATATAGTAACAAATCCTTAACCGATGATGAACAGTCTGATTATCAACAAGCATTAGACTCTTATTCATATTCGTGTGGTGCTCCGATTTTTCCTGAAGACCATTATTTAAAAGAAGTAATCTTTGTACGTACACAAATTAGCTGTGATTCTCCAATTGAAATATTGTACTATTCAAGCCGCAAAGTAGGAAATTATCCAATTTGTTATTACTGTGGAAATAGTGATGATTTGATAACTCCGCCGCAATCTTTAAAAGAACGTTTTAAGCAAATCTATCCATTATGTGAAATTTGTCAAGAAAATGGAAAAAATTTTTATACAAAAGCAGCGATCAAAACTAATAATAAAGCCGTGAAGCGTCATAAAAAATAAGTTCATTAAAAATTTATTGTTATGGTCAGTCATGCAATAAACCGACACAAAATTGGGCAAGTAGAAATAAGCAGTACTGGCCATTTTAGGTCATATCCGACTTTATATGACCAAGGTGGACATTATAAAATAGTAAATTTTATAAATCATAAGTCATAACAGGTCATAGGCCAGCACTGGAAATAAGGATATTCATGATTGTTTAAAAAATTTCAACTTAAATCCATAGAATACAAGGATGCGATTAGATAGATTCCTTTAATAAATTATATATTATTGGCATTTTAGTTCAAGAACACAGTATTTCAAAGATCGATCGGAACATGCTATATTTAATGATATAAAACTTAATAAAGAAAAAATTTTTTTTAATGTTTTGGTTTTAACAGAAGTTTCTAAGTTGCATTATTGTCAGATATAACTATTAAATCGATCCTCCTATTTTGTACCTGGAAGTAGTTTGAATCAAAGTTTGGTTTATGTTTGGATACTCGAAAAATAATATTTCATGCTTTTAAAAATATATATTTGTTATAAAACATCGATGATTAGCAAAGTCGAATATGTAATAGTTATTTCACGGGCTGTCGTGAATATGATGGATTAACACTGCGGAGCCGTGATAATACATTGTGTTCATGACACACCGTGAAATAACTTTTATATCTCACGGTTCCTATGCCCATAATATTTCTGATTATAATTTTTACTGATGATGTCATGACTGTAGAAAAATTTTTGATATTTCCACAGCATTACGTAATCATAAAAATATCATCAGAAATGTTCACAGGAGAACATTAGGGCCGTGGGATATAAAAAAATATATACCGCGTATATCTTAAGTCTACAAATATCCGAATATATTAGTTAGCACTTTAAGTATAGTCAAACCTCCCTAAATGCAATGCGACGGGACCATATATAAAAATTTAGTCAAACGTGCACTTAGAGAGTTATTGCATTTGGGGAGGTAAAAATCTATAAATGTAATATTAGTTGGGCCCAAGAGAAGACATGCATTTAGGGAGGTGTTTTATAGAATGTGCACTTGGGGTAGCATTTAGGGGGTCTGACTGTATATAATATCGATATACAGTACAAACCCGTATTGATTATATTATTTTACAGGATGAATAGCCAATCAAATTGCAGCATTTTTATCACGTATGTGTATTATTCTAATACCCCCCCTCATCTTATTGGCTATAAATGTTATGTTAAACATAAAATTAAATTGGTGTGGCCTAATTAAAAATAATTTTTTATTAGAAAAAATACAAGTAGCGAAAAGTACAAAAAAAATCTATTATTATTATTATTATTAATTAAAGATAATTTTTTATTAGAAAAAATACAAGTAGTAAAAAGTACAAAAAAAATATTATTATTATTATTAATTAAAGATAATTTTTTATTAGAAAAAATACAAATAGCGAAAAGTACAAAATAAAAAAAAATCATAAAAAAAGTATAACAAGACAAATGACTAAAAGACTAGCAAAAACAATTAAAAACTTCACCAAGCAACAACAAAAGTACCACCAAATAACGAGCAAGAACACCAACAAATAACAATCAAAGAACCAACCACCAAACGATGACCAAAAGCACTACTAAACAACGATCAAAGTATCACCAAACAACAATCAAAAGCACCACTCAATGACGATCTAAGCACCGACAAATACAACAAAAAGCACCAACAACTGATGACCAAAGCCTTCACCAAACTATGACCAAAAGCATCACCAGACTACGACCCAAAACACTACCAAACTACAATGTAAGTACACCAAACGATGACCAAAGGCAAGGTACTACCAAACGATGACCAAAGGTACCAGGCACCTAACGACGACCAAAGGCACCACCAAACGACAACCAAAAACACTACCAAACGATAATGAAAGCACCATAAAAGAGCCACAAAAGCACTACAAGAACAACATAAAAGCACAAAAAAAAACAACAACAAAAGCAACAAGGGTACTACAAAAATGATAACAGGCAAAACACACAATTTTCTGTGTTAATTAGTTTAATTTAATTTATAAACATAGTCATATGGAGTGCTCCGTATTAAAAGGGCCCATTTTTACAATTTTTTGAAAAATGAG
>QKWP01001252.1:104915-152961 GCA_003550325.1 Gigaspora rosea | reverse complement strand
ATTTTGCTTTTTTTCGAATTAATTCGAAAATATCTAATAAATCGGATAATAATTTCGTTTAAATATATTTCTTATTATTCATATTTAATTTATTTCAAATTAATTTGAAATTCACCGAAATATTTCGAATCGAATTTGATAAATTTGAATTGATTATCTTTACTTACTTATTAGTAGCTATCTTTTAGTTTTAAATATTTTGCTGTTTGAACCATTTACGTCTATTCGAATTGTTTTGAATTAATTCGAAATATTGCGCAATATATAACGTAATATTACGCTATAATTTTCGTAATATTACGTTATTTATTGCATGCAATATTTCGTCTAGACTGTAATTATTGCGCAATATTTCGGGCCGTAATAACTTACGCAAGTTTACGTTATTATATTTCGCTGATGTAGTACTTTATAAGATTTTAGCAATTTCTATTACAAACTCTTACTTCAAAGAAATGGAGATTTGGGGCTTTATTCTTTTGTTTAGTTTGCTTATATTTTCATTTTTTTGTTTATTTTCTTTTTACTTACTTTTTTAATTTATTTTTTTATTTATTTTACACTTTGCAAAAACCTAGATTTTAATATTTGCAAGAATAAGAATATTACTTCAGGAAAATAGAGATTTGGGCTTCATTTATTTTTTTATTTAGTTTGCTTACATTTTTGTTTTTTTGTTTGTTCTCTTTTTACTTATTAACCTAACTCAATGCTATTTTAGCAACTGAACTCTGCTAAACCATCCAATTCTGTGAACTTACTGCAGCAATATTATTCTTCTCAACAACCACAATACAATAACTACAAGTGTAATAGCTTCAATTGCAGCAGCTTAATCCAACCTATACCCCAACAAACTAATGTGCTTAATAATTTTGCTACTCAAATTGAACAATTTAATTTAGCAAATACAATATACAGATAGTACCTGTACTTCAAATCAATTATAATATCTCTAACTAGAGTTGAGCTTGTTTCTTACTCTGAATTTTCTAGTAGTAGCCAAGATTCTTTTATCTTGTTTAACAAGATTAAAAAAGCTTTTGCTGCTAATTTAATTAATAATAATTAATGAATCCCTATTGTCATTTTCTATTTAAAAAGTTTAGCTACTACTTAGAGTTGCAAACCAAGAACAATCAACTATATCAAATCTAGATTGATGTTGCTCACCAGAATAGAAGTTTTGCTCTAACTTAATTCAAACCTCTACATTAGAGAATAAATAGTTTGCACAGTTAGTCACACATAAATAGCAAATTAATAAAGATGTGAACACATATTATATGCTATTTAAGAAATTCTATACTATATAGAATTTGGAATTCAGCAGTATCTAGTAACTACCTATTATCAGATTTTTCTTAATAGATTACAATTTGAAATAGTCCTTGCTATTACCCTGTTTACTTCTAATATGTTACAAGTATCTTTTAAACTGTTAAGGCTTATAAAGACATGTAGACCAAAGTCTCTCTTATCTTACTATTCTAGTAAATGCTTTGTATTCTTCTTATCTACTAGAATTTTTCTCCTGTTGTACCTTCTGATCTGGCAATTGAAAAATTAACTAAAGTAGTTAATAAAATACTAACTCAGCTTCAAGATCTATAACTACTTACTTCTGAAAGTCCTTCCAGGTTTGCTACAAATATAAAAAAGCTAAACATATAAGTATAAACTACTAGGCCCCTATACTGTTTAATTTTGCACTGCCAAATTTCTTACAAAATTATACCCTGAGTAAAGAAATATATTTTTATTCTAATATAAATTCTCAAAATTTGACTGTATCTAGTGGCCTAGTACTATAAATAACAATAATACTAATAGTAATACTAACACTAATATACTCTTATTTAAGGGTGTAGAAGCCCAAGTACAAGATACTTTGCAAGTCTTTCTTATTATAGTAACCAATTTAAACCTCTGAGTAACTAGTATAATAACTAAAGTAAACCCAAGCCTTAGAATAATCTAACACATCCAAATTATCAGCTATATATATTAGTATTCTAGTTGAAAACATGCCATTATTTGCTTTTAATCATGTGATAATACTCAGCTCTATAGTACTATACATTGATCTAAACATTGCTATAAAAAGGTTGGTAATCTAGAATTAGAAAAAGAGATATTAGAACAATTTTACAAAATAAGAAAGAATAAAAAAAAAGTAAAAGCAATAGAAAATTCCTTTAAGGTTCTTCTAGTTAAACCCAAATATGCTTCTATCATAAGGTAAAAAGTTCTAGAAAACAAGATGCTAAAGGATAATACAAATTTTATTCCTTGTTCTTTTGTATTCTACTATAACTGATTTATAAGATAAGCTATTAACATTATAATTAGGCAACTTCTTCAGGTTGTACCTTCAATATGCACAGAGTTGATTTGAAACTTGTATAAAAAAAAGGTCTCTACAAAAAGAAAATTAAGGACTAATTTTAGTATTACCACAAACAACAAATCTACTATGCTTTATTGTGATACTGCTATATTGAAAGAAACAATACAATACCTTTAATTAGTATTCCTATAAACCTGAACCAAACTGAACTTAAAGCAAGTTCATGTTCAGTTTAAATTTTGAACCAAATCTAAAACAGAGCTATAACAAAAATTAGTTCAAGTTTAGCTCAATATTAAACTCTCAAAATATGTTCATTTCAGGTCCAAGTTCAGTTCAAAAGTTTATGAACTTGTTTAAGAGTTTAGATTTGGAGCAAAAATTAATAGTCAAATTTTTTTGCCTTACATATACCAGGAATGGAGCAATATATAGAATTCAACAAGAATAACATATGTTATACATTGAAAATAATATTGATATGAATTTTACCAATATAAAAATTAAATCATTTTTAAATATCATATATATTATGTTAGAATAAAACATCATTTTATTATATAAATATTAAAGAGTTTAGTTAAAAAAAATATCAGATTTAGAATGAATCATCATTGTTTTAAAGATAATAATAATGACATATTGAACACTGGAATCGTAACTAAATGTAATGCATTTATACGAAAATTTAAAGCAAATTCTCTTTTTTTTTGAAAAAAATCTTCAACACAAATAGTATTGTTATTTATTCTTGCATTGACCATGCAAAATACAGCCACCCTCCTTGAACAATTGAATTATTTGTTTTTGGCAGTGACAGTTATAAGTTTTTTTGAGTTTAATTTTTTGCATGAAAGAATTAAGATTTGGACCACTAAAAAAAAAATCCTATTAACATTAATAAACAAAAAATTAAATTTAATATCAATGACAACAAAATAATACTTTTTTTCAGGCTTTTTCTTTGGCCTACATGTTCTGTCGCCTGATGCACAGCATAGATCACTTCATAAAAATTCTCTATTGGGAAAACTTGTGTTCCCAAATTATTTTCATCCCGTTTAAGTAAATGAATCCCTTCTGTCATACAATACGAAGTATCTTAAAAGTATTAATATCCAGTATTTTAGCTTTGAATTGTGCGGAAGTCTTGGATTTTTTAATACATTTAAACATTCATTATAGCGATTATATATCCATTAAGCATTAAGCTTCGTTGGTTGACATGCTTTTCTGATATTCTATCGAAGGATTCACGAAATAGAAACTATATGTTTGCGGCTCCATAATATCAATAAAGATAAAAAAAAAAAAAAAAGAGTTATAAAAGTAATGATATGATAAGATCATTATTTAACGAACTTCAATTATTAATTTATTTAATTTTTTACCGATATTTTATTGATGTACTATTAAACATAGAACTTATTTAATAAGTCTGATAATCATTCCATCAATAAATGACGGGATCGATCATCGACGCATAACATCAATACACGTGTTCCATTCATTCTATTCTACACTGATCTGCTGTGACCTCTCAATATTTGGTTGATTCATGATTTACCGTAAAGAATTTTGTTACAAATCGACACAGAATTGTATAACCAATCAAAAAGCGTTAAAGCATAATAATTTGATTATTTACTTTATTGCTATATTAGTTTTAGCTACTGATCACATTTTGGATATAACCATGGTTTATTGGTTGGTAGATCAACATAAAACTACGAACTACAAGAATCACTGAGAAAATTAGTGATATCAGATACAAAAATTCTGACCAAAAATTTATGAAAAATGGAAATAAATCATCTAAATCTTTGGTGGAATGTAATTTTCCTAATATATTCGCTATTTTTTATTGATCCTATGTTTTTCTTTTTATTTATTGTGGACTTGCAATTATTCTTGCACAAATTCTTGAACTTGAATCCATTATACAAAGCGCTTTCGCCAAAATATTATAATCAAACAACAGAAGCAAATTTGGCGAATTCACGTTTCACGATTTTAAGTAGTAGTTTTAACAGAGTTGTGTTTAAGTTAACAGCTGATTTGAAAATTAGTGGGACCCGTGATGAATTTTATGAATCATCTGTAAATTTCAATAATTATTGCACGGGTCTTATGTGGCAACCCGTGCTTTTTTCATTTACTTATTGGCATGGGATTGTTACGTCAGACACCGTGCAATAATATAGTTATTATATGGGTATGTTGAATAACCCGTTACACAGACGGGTTCATATTTAAACGCCGTGCCTTCGGCACGTAATATGAACCCGTGTGTAACTGGGTTATTCACTATAACCCATACAATAACTATAAATTATTTTTCGGTAATAACAGTTTAGTTTTTCGATAATATAATTTTATATTATCGAAAAACTAAACTGTTATACCAAAACAAAATTATCGAAATTTGGATGATCACTAATTTTCAAATCAGCTTTAATAAATAATCGTTACATTCATATTTACCAAAGAGAGTGTAATATATTTATCGTAGTTGCTGGTCAAATTGACAATTTCATGAAATATATTTAGGATTATAATCCGGATAATCCTTATCCTTAATCTGTAAATATTACGGATCTATCCGGTTAAAATTAACGGATACGGATATCAGAATCATCGGATCCATTCGAATTAGCGGATTACTTAATTCTTTATATTAGACTTTTAATTAATTTTATACATCATGCAAATCGGCAATCACGGCACCACAAATTCCCGGGTCACAAATTAAACCGTGACAGTGTCGACCAAGTGATTGTCGGTGAAGTGATGCTGATTCTCATTTGATAGATATTAAAACAAACTTGTCTCTATATGGTGAATCACCGATACATGAGTACATGTTTACAGAAAATGAGTTAGGGATATACACCGAGTACACAAATAAGTCTTTTATGGTACGATTCTCCAAAAGTCATTTATCCGACAGGCCATTTATCCGATATCATACAGGTCATACAGGGTGACAATCTGCTAAAAAATGTATAGCCACAACTAACCCTAACCCTAACCCTATATGATGTCGAGAAGTGTTCTGCGGGAAATAACTTTCGGGGAATTGAGCGTTCAACCATTAATTGTTATACGATAGAAATCACAAGCTTTTCACTTTTATCCAATGACCACTAGTGTCACCATCGTATGGAGAGCTTGGTGCTTTATGCGAGTTTAACTCCGATGGTTGACGTTAGAAGGTCACATTATTTTGACAGCAATTTATGGGACACGGATATTTATGATTTATTAGGCATTTTATGATAAAAAGAATGTATATTTATTTAAGGATTGTTTTTTGGAGAGCATACATTAGATACCTTATATATATCGAACAAAGGGTGAGGTCAACCCTTTATATACATTCTCATTTCTTAAGATGCCTACACTAAGATCATGATATCTATACTACTAATTCTGATTTAACATGCTTCCCCACAGGCAACTCCTTCTATCAAGTTTATGCAAGCACGTAAATGCGACTAGGGGAAATTCACACTGAGAATACATAATAATGCCTAATACGAGAAAGGTAAGATTAACAAACATGGCTATGGCGATACAATTATGGAAGGTATGTGACAACTTAAAAGAATTATACAAATACGGAAATGAGAGACAAGGGAAAAATTATTCGCTATACTAGTAATCTCAAATGCAGTATAAATCGTGTTACGTAGTTGAACTAAGTCGATCAAAGTGATGTATAGTGATGGGCTTCGCTTCAAATTTCATGCGTATATCATGCTCTTCACGTATAAATTAAATATGAGATAATAATGACTAGTATAATTTAAACGGATAAAATTTTTGTCTCTATGTACTGAGAAATAAAAGAAGGTATAAATATGGGCATTTATAATGGTTAGATATATCGATTTGTAATTATTCCATATCATTTATATATATTTAAAAACAATAATAAACAATTTATCTTCGTTTTTATCCTAATCATTTCACATTAGTTTGAAAATTGTTCTCACAATGATAACATGGATATTAATTTTTATTATTGCCTTTACAAGATTTACCACAAGTCAGAATGGATTAGGTTATAAAACGCCACCTATGGGATGGAATCCTTATAATGCCGTAAGTATAATCTGATTTTATAGAAATTATTATTGATATGCTTGACTAACATTGTTAATATTTAAAGTTTAACAACGCTTTCAATGAAACATTAATTAAGCAACAAGCGGATATTATAGCTAATCAAGGCTATCTGGCTGTTGGTTATAGATATATAAATCTTGGTAAAATTAAATTATTAAATAATCATATATTAAGTGTGTCATTTAAATATCATCTATATATTTTTTTATTTATAGATGATGGCTGGCAAGCATCTGAAAGAACAAATGATAATAAACTATCTCCTAATTCATCGAAGTTCGTATTGCACGCAAATATATTTTGGTAATTATATTTGGCGAAAATATTAACCTTGTAATCTAACTTTTTTAAGGTTTCCTTCTGGAATAAAAGGTAATATACATATTGGGCATTATTTTTCTTAATATGTATATGGAAGCTATTGTTATGACAAAAAATTCTCCATCAATTAAGATCGATATATGAATATATGTTACATGTTCCAACATTAAAATTAGTTATATTAATACAGCATAATCTAAAATATGTATTTAATTTTTTAAAGCCTTCTTTATAACTAAATAATTAACTTGAACTATATATTTTTGTTTTTTTTTGTTTGGTTTCTAGATCTTGCAGATTATATGCATAAAAATGGCTTACTTTTCGGAATTTATTCCGATGCTGGAAATCCAACTTGTGGTGGTCAGCCTGGATCACTTGGTATTTAGTTATTTTATTTTTGACGCTACTAGAATTCTCAAACATTTAATCATTTAAATAAATTATAGACTACGAAGATACAGATGCACAAACATTCGTAGACTGGGATGTTGACTATTTAAAGTATGATAATTGTAACGAGCAGGAAAGGCCTGAACGAGAACGTTATCAAGTAAGTTATATAAAGTACTCAAGTTTTGATTGAAAAATTAATACATATTATATAATTGTTATCTAGAAAATGGGGAATGCGCTAAAGAATGCAACTGCAGGAAAAAATAAGACTATTTTCTATAACATTTGTGAATGGGGGTAAGATGAGTTAGCAAAAATATTCTGGCATAGCTATTATGCTTATCTAAATCTATAGAATACTAAAGATATTTTACTTTTTATAATAGAACAAGTGATCCTTGGTTATGGGGACCTGACGCCGGCGGCAATAGGTAATTATAATATCTATTGATTTCAAAGTTTGTTACCATATTATAATAAATTTATGTTGCAAATCTAATAAATCATTATTTGTTACTTAAATAAATTAATTTTAGTTGGAGAACTACTCCTGACATTATTGCGTTCTGGCCATCGATCATATCGATAATAGATTCACAAGTAAGGCTTACAGAATATGGAGAGTCAAGAAGAGGTTGGAATGATCCCGATATGCTTGTATTGGGTTTTGATAGAATACCCTATGAAGAACAAGTAACACATTATGCATTTTGGGCCGCCATGAAGGCTCCTTTAATACTTGGATGTGATGTAGGTTTTGTTTATTAATTTTATGTTTATTCGATAAAACTGATAAATAATTCTAAATTGCGCTGTAGCTTACTAAGGTTACTAATGAAACAAAAGCATTGATATTAAATAAAGATATAATTTCTGTAAATGTAAGTTTATCCCTTAAATTAGGTTCTATTCTTTATTTCTCATTAAGAATCTTAAAAAAATTCATAATGTATTTTGGTTTATTTAATTCTGAAAATAGCAAGATCCTCTTGGATTATCTGTATGTCAGGTTTATTATAGAACTGATAATAAATCTTCTTTTGATATTTGGACTGGACCACTTAACGATGGATATGCTGCAAGTTTGTATTGAAAACTTTTATTATTAAACTAACTATTAAATTTTAAATCTTAAATATAATTATTGTGTTTTATTATTTTAGTTTTATTTAATCGTGGAATAGAACCAATAAGTATCACATTAGATTTCAAAGAACATTGCCACCTTAACGGTTCTATTGAGGTTTATGACCTTGTAAAACAACAAACTTATGGAGGCTATACAAATAAGTATGTTCGCACATTAAATGAATTCAATTTCTACTTTTCATATTAGATTACATTAATTGAATAAATATTTTACCCTTTTAAATAAATAATTATTAGTTATACTGCAGTAGATATTCCAAAACATGGTGTAGAATTTATAAAACTTATTGGTGGAAATCGTATTGACGATAATCGTACATGCCTTAATTATTCATAAAGTGCATAAATTTAACTTTAAGTAGCTGCGCAACGCAGTTGCGCAAATGTATACAAGAATTAAAAATCGAGCTTTGAATTGAGTTGTGTCAGACCTAAGGCGCAGACATAATGACATAGATTCATCGAATTGTAATGGCTATAGCACTTTCGCCACAACTTATTATAATTATGACAATTTATAGTACTATATCTGCATCTTAGTCAGACCATAATTTAACTCTGAGATTTTATATTAAGTTAATTCATTTTTTATATATTAAAGTTGAAGATTGCCAAATTTGCTAAAATATGGAACATATAGTTCTTGGTTGTAACCTTTTAATATAAAATAGTCTCGTAATAAAACCACTTGTCAAATGACATGAAATCTATTGATTTAATGGAAATAAACAATTATACTAAATAACATTACTTGCGCTCGTTTAAGTTCCTAGTAGTATTCTATGAAGTTAAAACAAATAATGTTCTCAGTAATGTCGTACTTGAAGTTGCAACTTCAAACGCATGAAATTAAACCAGCTTAAAGTTTCCTAAAATTACTAACTAATGCATGCAAGATGACCTAATTTAAGAATTAATTTCAGTCAGACGACTGAAATTGCTGATGTAAACTTCAATACAGCTAAATGAAATGACCACAACCTCAAACTTGATTATCCATAAAAATGCTAGCATACATCGAATAAGGGGACCAAAAAGAGAAAGCATAACAAGATGAATTTACTATGCAGACCAAATATACTTTGCAAAAATTTTACGATGACTTCTTTGAATCTTATTATAGCTCTTGCATTAAAAAAAGAAAAGACATTAACAAATGCACTTTCAGAAAACAATTGAAATCTTTAACATAAAAACTTGAATTAGAAGGTGGCAAAGCATTAGCCGATTTATTTTGTAAAAATCCCGTCTTAAGCAAACTCTACGCTTGTTATGAAATATGCGAATTTAAGAATTGATAAGCCAAATAATATCAGCATTAGAAGTGAATAAAACAAGTAAAAACAAGTATAATTTGCGCCTACAGTATTACTGTACAAACATTTTTACGATAATGAATCAACCACCACTTCACTACTCTACGTACTTTGTGCTCCGTTCCTGGTACTTCTCCACATGACACAATGAAATGCAAAGTATGTAAGCGCATATAATTGCGCAATATTCCATAAGTCAGATCATAAACAACTAATTAAATTTGCCACTTTCAATTACATGTATGGCTTTAAGGTTTCCCCGATTAAATTTATAATTCGCAATTACCAGTGTTCATATATATAGAAGTCATAGCCAACCGATCAATTGCTAGATTTTGTGGATATAAACCATACCCTCCATTTCCATTTACGCTCGGAAAACTCAGTTCCTGGTATACTTTCTCATACTTTAATTCAGATAATCTAGCTTGATATGCATGCTAGTACGTAGATGTCTTCTTAATTGCATAGTGTTATTTGGATTAGCTATCTTTGGCCTAGTTTCTTTAATATACTAGTAAACTTTTAGCTATGTACGTAGTTTATGTTTAGAAATTATAATTATGTACAGAGTGTATGTACACGGGTATTTTTAATTCATTTGCAAGGAGGTTTTTTTGTTAGAAGCCAAAAGGTGGATTCTTAATCGAAAATTTGAGAGTTTTGTTGGCCAGTGTACATGTTATGTGTCGCTTCGTAATTGATGTCGATTTCAAAAGACACATGTTGATTTAAAGATTGCAATTTAACATATGTCAAATTATAATCCGATATAGTTGATCTACAAATTATTATACAAATTTAAAAAGGTCCCCAAAAATGCTAAAAATCGCCCTATTTTATTGTCCGAAGTGTAGCTGATGACAATACATTCTAGACATTAGGAATCTGTCACATCATGTGATGACGTGACACGCCTCGTAATTATCCAATAACTAATTAGTACTACATACAATGACGCGTCGGGTGCTAACGCAACAAAAAAACAAACTTTTTAATTAAGTTTTAATTAAACCTAATCGTAGTATGCTAATAATTTGAGATGACGATCGGTGAAAATTTTTTAATCGATCATTTATAAAATGTTCGAAAGTTTGATCAATTGAATTAAATCGATTAAAAATCAAAGATCGATCAAAATCAACCAATAATTTGCACAATTATATGACCGATCATATGGCGGATACGTCAATATATATAATTTTGAGATAATTGAATTTAATTACTTTGTTTTGATTTTCGGACTGATCCGGGTTAATCAAAATTCACGATTTTGATTGGTTAAATATAACATGTGACTAACGGGTAATCTCGTGATGCGCTTGGCTTCGACCTCGCGCAACTTTCTTTTTACATACGTATCTTGATTTTTTATTATGCAAATTGACTTTCATTTATAATTGAAAAATGTTGATCACATTGAAATTTACCAGAATTTAATAAAAAAATTTTTTTCATTTTGGGGTCGTATCCGCCCTTTCTACTGCAAAGCCCCCATATGATCGATTATTATTATTGTAATTTTTTTATAATTATCTCTCTAGTGTAGACAATTACCATAAAAAACGATATCTTACACTATTTCATGCGCAAATCATAATTTATCGAGCCACCTTAGATTTTTATGTTTTTTTTTTGAAGTATAGGCTTATAGCATCGCAAGTATGTTTGTGATTGCATATGACTTTGAAATATGAATCATTATGAACAGTAAGATAAGCAAGAGGTTATCTTATGGTTCTGAGCATGTAATTAGCAATGTAAGAAAAGAGATATTGTTAATTGCCAAGGCAAAGGTATTTAAGGCCTTTGGATAGTGAATATATTCACATTAATATAAAATACATAAGTCAAATTTGTTTAGAATGATCTTTTCGTATTATTATAATAATCGAAAATGATTGATATTTTCGATCACTAGGTGAACGACTGGGCATTTCCCAATTTTCCCGACACCTACTTCACCGACACCACTTACGCCGACAGCCATTTCACCGACACCCCACAATTCCGACAACCCATTTCACTGACAATTCATTTCCCTGACACCTTACTTTCCCGAATCCTTTCTACCGACAACCCATTATGCCGACAGCCCCATTTTGCCGACAGCCACTTTCTTGACATCCTATTTTACCGACATCCTATTTGCGAATAAACTTTCATTTGTAACTATTTTATAACAGGATGATAATTACTATATAATATATTAAACAAAAAAATTATAAATTTAAAAATACAGTAATAAAGTTCCGCCTTACTTTGACAATTATTTGGGGTCTTTGCAGTAGAAAGGGCGGATAAGATAATTGAATTTAATTACTTTGTTTTGATTTTCGGACTGATCCGGGTTAATCAAAATTCACGATTTTGATTGGTTAAATATAACATGTGACTAACGGGTAATATCGTGATGCGCTTGGCTTCGACCTCGCGCAACTTTCTTTTTTACATTACGTATCTTGATTTTTTATTATGCAAATTGACTTTCATTTATAATTGAAAAATGTTGATCGCATTGAAATTTACCAGAATTTAATAAAAAAAATTTTTTCATTTTGGGGTCGTATCCGCCCTTTCTACTGCAAAGCCCCATTTTAGTAACAGCCCATTAGCCGACATCATGTCAAGTAGCAAGTTATTAAAAAATAGAAACTAATCTAATGCTAGCTCTAACCCATACGATGTCAGATAATTAAGCTTAATGGTGAGGTGATCAGTGCTAAATAATTAGTTATACGTCTTTATAATTATAAAATTGACGTATTGTATTCCCTATAAAACTTTTTGAAAATCGTAACCTGACTTTCTCCAAACTATCGTCCTATTATTGTTCCAGAACAAAACAACTAATTATAATGAAGTGCAAAATTAAAGCGATCTTGCCGGATTTGATTTCCGCCCAAAACTTAACGGAATTCTATAGAGACGAGAAATTTGCATATGGTTCTGAAAAATGAACGATTTCTGGAACGATAATGGAATGATAATCTGGAGAAAGTTGAGATACGTTTTTCGAAAATTTTTTATAGGAACATGTAGCATTAACTCAGTGAATTTCGCAGAAAGCAGCTACGTATTAACTGCAGCTTGACTGATTAGTAGAAGGCAGTGCTCGAAACGATCTTGCAAAAACTTGACACTCAAATACTTGATCAAGTAAGTATCAAATAATTATAGATCGCCTAGTATATACGTATATATGTATTTATAACTGTTTGATCTATGATCATATATTTGAGTATCAAGCTTTGCTAGATTGTGTCAAGTATTGGTGATTATTCGATTTTTTCAATAATATTCTTTTCAGGTAAAATTTAAAGACATTTTGGCATTCTCAGAACCATTTCTAATAAAGGTTAGTAAAATACTTGATTTCACTTGATCCTAAACATTGAGATTAATGATATACTTCTGAAAAATAATCTGACAAATTCTAATTCGAATTAAAAATTTTTATCACTATTGTAAAAAGCAAGAGTTTTAAATTTGCTGAGTCAATATAGTTTGATTTTTAAAACCAATAAGGTTTTTTTTCATAATGAATGTATTATTCTAATATAGAAATTGATAGTAATTTGAATACATTGTCCGAAGAAATCCTGTTACGCATACCAAATTATGGATGATCATGGGCTTTTTACTTCTCTGGAGATAATTTTGAATAAAGGGATAGTTAAAAAGTAAATGATATTATATTTACTTTAACTATCACTTATAAAATATAAGGCATAGTGTTAACTAGTATTACGGGGAGAAATGGATTATTTTTAATTATACGATGCAAGAGATGATAAGATGGCAGTTCGCCAGAGGAGTGACTTAGTGATTTAACCCGATTTAGTATAAAAGTAGCTTATGTATTAATATAGTCTTAGTTTATTATATACTTTATTGAATTTAACTATAGATAATCCGAAGATTCTCTTTAAGAAGAGCGAAACAACTTTCTTTTTACACTTTATAAATATTATAGAAACTACCAAGCTAAAATCATATGTTATTTTACATTATGCATGATCAGATGTCACATAAAATGTGGCGCAGTATAAATTTAATGATCATTGAAATAGCATTCGGTAATGTAGGTATCTCCGTTATCCTCTTTTTATAAAAAAAAAAACCAAACAAAGAAATATAATTTATATCTTGGTTACTATATCAAGAACCAGATATAGTTGATCCAAAATCAAATTACTAGATTCTGTAATTTCATGTTACCGCAATGCCATATTAATTTTAATATAGATATATATGGCAACACTATAGAATAAATACGGCATTGCCACAATACAATGTAGCATTTAAACATCACCTATAATTGCAAAGTATAATCAATGCACTTATACTCACGGTACTCAGTGTATGGCTATTACAGATAGACTTAAGCTATACTGTACCAAATAAGCAGCAAACTAAACCCAAAATGTAATCTTTAAATTAAGAGCCTTATTAGGAAAAGTATTAGCCACGCAATAGAGTATTAATAAATTCTTATCATGGAAAGATAATGGAAACATTGCATAATAATTAACAAAATACTCACTTACAAACTCATGACTAGTCAAATGGGTTCGTCACTTTTGTCACTTTTGTCACCTTTGTCGCTTTTAAAATTTTATTTAAGAACAAAGAACACTAAAACTGAAATTTCTATACGTACCTAATTCTATATTTAATTATTCATCATGACAGCTGCATACTTGAAAATAATGACTGCTTTGAGTGAAACTCATCCTGAGGACGTTATTGTACCACCAGTCCCCTATGATCTCTATGATACAATGATGACTATTGAGGATCGAGTAGACATAACTTTTCAGGCACTTCTTAAATCAACTAGACAAAGGAAGAAACAGAATTCTCTAGTTTATGCATTCTACCTGGGACAACTTTTAGAAGTCTTTACAAAATTACCAGCTGAAAGAACAATGCTTAAAAGTCATCTTACCAAATACTATGCTCTTGCTGCAACCCGCACTTATTATATTTTTGAAAGATGGGGAATGGAACAAATAATGCGAACAAGCAAAATTAGCCTACGAACAATTACTGATCTAAGTCAAGATGAATACCAAATTTTAATTTGAATAATTGCAGTAATACAAATAATGTAATCACAAGTTTCATATAATTATACTGTTATTTCATCTATAATATTAGAAATAATCCTAAATATAGTTAAAAATAGATGCTACTATATAATACTATAACGTTAATTAAAAAAATATATAAGCATACTACAATAAATAATGTATAAGTAATAATTGTAAAAGATATAGCATTAAATTTGCATCTCCTATTATAATAAAATTATTGTCTGTCATAAGTGTCCTAATCGTTTTGTTCATTTGAAAAATAAGGCATACCTTGCATTCTTTAAATTACTATTTATTTTAGTAATAATAATTTGATCTCAATTTATTCACTAGTAACATTAATAGACTTGTGATATCATGCATATCAAGCCTAAAATAATAAATAATTAAAGCTTGAAATTTATAATAGTATGGTTCTTATAATTGATATCATATGTATTTTAATACAATCCATACTATATTATCTTTGCAATTTCAGCCTTAATAAAGAGAAATTTTTCAATTTATAAAATTACATTATTGTGTTATAGTAATTATTACATAATTTAATATCCTTGTTAATTATTTCATAAATGAATATCTTCACTAATTTTATATAAATTAATATCTTTGTTAATTATTAAATAAATTAATATTTTAGTTAGGGGAGCGCCATTTGTCATCTGATTTTTAGGGTAGGGGGAGGGTCAGAAAATTATCAGGTCCTAATAGCAGATAACTTTTGATTGGCTAAAATTATTAAAATTTTTAAAATTTTTTAAAATTTAACATTAAATAACTTTTGAACCAGTGATCCGTTTTGGATGATTTTACTACCAAAATGTTCGTCTCAATGAGACGATCCCAACGAGCCTAAAATCATCAAAATCCGATCACAGGATCCCAAGATCGTTATAGATTTGTCTGCTTTAATTATATTATTTTCGTATATCATATGTATACAGTATTAAAAATTATTATTAAAGATCTTATAAACTTTAATATTAAATAACTCTTGAACCAGTGATCCGTTTTGGGTGATTTAACTACCAAAATGCTCGTCTCAATGAGACGATTCTAATGAACCTAAAATCGTTAAATTCTGATCACGGGATCCAGAGATCGTTATAGATTTGTGTTATTTTAATATAATTTATTAAAAATAATACAAATCTATCTCTTAAACCGTTTCTCCTGCAAATTTGCCCTGAAATTTTGAAATTTGATTTGTAATTTGTGTAGTACTCGGATTACGGCAAAAATTAAGGTTTTGCCTATTTACTCTAAGAATCCTGCTTTTTCTTATTTAGATTCAATTATTTTAAGTATTACACGACATATGTATTGTTTGTTCATTTTTGGCAATTGTTCGATCATTCATGCATTGGTTGATCCTGATCATCGTAATTTTTATTTACTTCTGTATCTTTGTTTTTCTACGTACCATTTTTTAGATATCAATATTTGCAAAACAGCAATATGGATGACGATACTGAAGATAATGATGCATATATTTTTGAGCTTATACGAAATATTGAACACGAAATTGATAATGAAGTTAGGAATCTTACTGACGATGATAGTGAAGAAGTTGAAGATGAAATTGCTGATGAAACTGAAGAAACCGATGATGAAACTGAAGAAGAAGCTGTAAAAATTACAGACAAAAAAAAAATTAACAAAATTAGTTTACATAGTCAAACAAAAAAAAAAAAGAAATGTATCTAAATCAAATTTGTTTAATTTACCGCCACCACCATCATTTCAAAAACTTCAACATGCTAAAGCATATCATATTTCTCAAGTAAAAGTAGCCGACAAATTACCTATTGGTAAAATTACTCCATATTCAATATTTCGGTTATTTTTTTCAAATTTACAATTAAATATTATTATTGAAAATACAAATGATTATGCAATAGCAAAATCAGCTGGCAAAGGCCGTGAATGGGATTCTTTAACATTCAAAGAGTTATTAATATGGTTCGCTCTACACAACACACAAGGAATTCAGAATAAATTTAGTGTGGGATTTGGTAAGAGAGTCATTAGAAATGAGCCAACAATCACAAACACAGCATACACGGAAAAAAAAAGAAATAAATCAGTCAGAGTTGCAGGATGATCTGCAAAAAAAAACGGTCTATGTTACAAAAAAATTTGACTTGCCAATAGAACGGCTACATCCACAAGACCACTACCCAATATATCGTGACAAATACGACAAGAGGTTCCTGTATTTGGTGCAGGTTTCAGAATATGGCTGAGCATGGGAAACACAATAAGAATTCCCCACAAAGCCAAGTATATTGTACAGTATGCAATGTACCATTATGTCTTAATAGTCAACGTCCAGATTGCTTTATTAAATATCATGAACATAAATAAATAAATAAATAGCAATTTTATATTGTCTTATAATGTTTTAAGTTATATTTGTTATAATATTTTACATAGTTGACAATAACGTGTGTGTAAAAAAATTTCAGGGCAAATTTGCCCTGAATTGCAGACGGTTTAAGAGATAAGGATCTCTGGATCCCGTGATCAGAATTTAACGATTTTAGGTTCGTTAGAATCATCTCATTGAGACGAGCATTTTGGTAGTAAAATCATCCAAAACGGATCACTGGTTCAAGATTATTTAATATTAAAGTTATAAGATCTTTAATAATAATTTTTAATATATACGAAAATAATATAATTAAAGCAGACAAATCTATAATGATTTTGGGATCCTGTGATTGGATTTTGATGATTTTAGGCTCGTTGGAATCGTCTCATTGAGACGAACATTTTGGTATTAAAATCATCCAAAACGGATCACTGGTTCAAAAGTTATTTAATGCTAAATTTTACAAATTTTTACAAATTTTAAAATTTTAGCCAATCAAATCGCGGTATTTGACGATCATGTGGGGGGAGGGGGTAGCCTCTTAGTAGCAAAAAATCAGATGATAAATGGCGCTCCCCTTATTAAATAAATTAATTAATTTGTGCATTATTTATAAATTAATTAGTTCGCTTATTATTAAATAAATTAATATAAACAACTTATCATTGCTAATTACTTTGTCATATGCTAATTATTTATCTTCATTGGTTATTCACTAATTATTTGTCATGCCTTTATTGATTATTCAATAATTATTTTTCATACCTTCGTTGGTTATTTACTAATTATTGAACTATTCTTGTGTAGTTCATATTTTTCATTTCCTGCTAATAATTAATCAGCATGGACCAGTCTGAACTAGTAAGAAAACTTTTATTATCTCTGTCGCTTCTGTCACTTTTGTCACTTCTGTCACTTCTGTTACTTATATTACTTATAATGCTTATAACAATTCTAAAAGAAGCAATAATTAGTAAAAAAGAGACTTAATTAGCATCAATAATATAAAATATATAAGTTATAAATATAGTAATAGTAATAGTAGTTAGAATCACGGCTGCAGTGGCAGTGTAAGGACCTTATTAATGAATTTAGGCTCCGCGGCTGCAGTGGCAGTGTAAGGACCTTATTAGTGAATAGTTAGGCTCCGCAGCTGCAGTGGCAGTGCAAGGACCTTATTAATGGACAGTTAGGGTCCACAGCTGCAGTGTCAGTGCAAGTACCTGAAAGAGATACACAAGATGACGTCCCGATTCTCTTTTTAGCTATATACGTATGTTAGTTATCTTGCTTATGTTGCGGTTTCATGTTGTAGGCAGGGTGTGGTGGGACCTTTGGGTTTAGGAAATTTGGGGACTGAAGGGTCAGTAGTTAATGTGTCTGATAGGTTGAGAGAATGATTGGTACAGGTTCAGATAAGTTTTCATAGACTATTAGGTATTGAGTTTCAAGTATGTAATCTAGAGTTTTTTTGGATAGCGAACCTATTCCCATATGTTATTTCGTATATAGCAATAAAGTAGCTAATCGAGCAATAATAATTGAGCAATTACTTGGTTGTTGTCCGGTTGCGCGATTTTGCAATAATTTTTAGTGAGCATAGATATACCGAAAAAAATTAAGCTTTATACTCATGCTAGTAATTTATTGGAGGATTAAATGATCATCGTTAATTGCACATAGAATGCAATTGTTAAAGTGGAAAGAATTAAACTTCATACTCACCCTGGTAATTTATTGAACGATTAAATGGATTATGGCTAATAATACATCGTCTTAAAACACAATCATCAAAGTGAACAGAATTAAACTTCATACTCACCCTGATGATTTATTGAGTGATTAGATGATTCTCTTGAAACACAATCACGTTAAAGTGAACCGAATTAAACATAATACTCGTCCTGGTAATTTTATTGAATGATTAAATGTTTACGGTTAATCATACATTTGAACAGAATTAAATTTCATATTCATTCTGGTAATTTATTGAATGATTAAATGATTATAGTTAATCATACATTTTTCTAAAACACAATCGTTAAAGTGAACAAAATTAAACTTCGTACTCACCCTGGTATTTATTGAATGATTAAATGATTATGGTTAATTATACACACATTCTCTTGAAAACCATCGTTAAAGTGAAAAGAATTAAACTTCATTTTCACCCTGGTGGTCTGTTACAAATCTTTTTTTTTTTTAGTTGACAGAAGTCAACAGATCGAAAAGATAACTAATCAGGGATCACCAGAAACGACTGGTCAGGCAAAATTGGTTTTAAATAAGTTTTTTCATAACTACATTTACGGATAAAATATCATGCGCGAGCACCTACTGAGTATCACGATCAACTAACATATATGAAAAAATCTTGTACACATGCAACTTATTAGCGGAGCCTACTCACCATATTAATCGTGAATGATTATCCCAATGCACAACATATATTGAAAAGTATTGCACGCATGTTCCAAAAGTTGGATTAGTCCGGACTAATATGCCGGAGTTAAGTTTTATTTGATGAATGCACTTATTACATTTAACTGTAGTTTGTCGTTATGCATAATTAAACTGATACGGGATAAGCTTCCGAAAATAGCAATTCATATTGCGAATTGTGGTCTGCCGCAACTTGAGTTTGCGTGTGGCCATTTGCACCTCTGACTTGCTTTTATTCTCACAGCGATCCTTATCGGGTTAGTGATTGCCATTTAAGGCAGGACATTAAATTCATACTCACCTGAAGTTGGTTGCATCAATTCGGCTTTGAGCTTGATCAAACCAGTTCGGACTGGTTTCCACCATTGGTTTCAGGGGCACCTCCCCCTGCTTGGCATCTTTTCGATCCGTCGACCTCACGTCGACTCGAAAAAAAAACTTGTCGCGATGATCAATAACAGGATTCACGGCTATTGCTGTAGAATCTTTTCTTGTTATGTTAATCATGATTGCAAGTATTAACATCTTATTTTAAAATAAAATTTGTGAGAAAAAATAGAATACAGTACATACAAATGTACGAATCCTGTATACTTAATATTCATGTAATATGCACAAATATGCATGAATATTACGTAAGTGCATCGCAAAGCAAAAACGCCACCCCGTTACCAATATAATAATCAGCACAACCATCATGAAAAAGGATTATTTGGCACCGTTATCCCCCATTCTGCCTTATTATAAGGATTCTATAATTAGGTTTGATTACTTAATTGATTTATCACCCTAGTACGATACGCATGATATTATAAGGTTGTATGAGGTGGAATATCATACGATTTTAGTTTCATAGTTCCCATAATATTCTAGGAAGTTAGATTCGTGATTCCCATAATAATTGTAAAGTATAAAAAGAAGGTTGTTTTAGTTCTTTGGCAAGTAATCTTCGAATTATCTTATAATTGAATCCAACATATATAAATATAATAAATTCAAACCACACTCGTACACAGTCTATTCTTATACTAAATCGGGTTAAATCACCAAGTCACGCCTCTGGCGAGCTGCCTTCTTGCCGTCATTTGCATCGAATAAATAAAGTGCTGTCCGATTCTCCCCGTAACAGTACTGAGAAATAAAAGAAGGTATAAATATGCATTTAGAATGGTAATTGTATCGATTTGTAATTATTCCATATCATTTATATATATTTAAAAACAATAATAATAAACAATTTATCTTCGTTTTTATCCAAATCTTTTCACATTAGTTTGAAAATTGGTTGTCACAATGATAACATGGATATTAGTTTTTATTATTGCCTTTACAAGATTTACTACAAGTCAGAATGGATTAGGTTATAAAACGCCACCTATGGGATGGAATTCTTATAATGCTGTAAATATAATCTGATTTTATAGAAATTATTATTAATATGCATAATTAACTTAACTTTGTTAATATTTAAAGTTTCATTACAATATCGATGAAACATTAATTAAGCAACACGTGGATGTTATAGCTAATCAAGGCTATCTGGCTGTTGGTTATAGATATATAAATCTTGGTAAAATTAAATTATTAAATAATCATATATTAAGTTTGTCATCTAAAATATTATCTATATATTTTTTATTTATAGACGATGGCTGGCAAGCATCTACAAGAACTGCAGATAATAAACTATCTCCTGATTCATCAACGTTCGTATTATACACAAATATATTTTGGATTTTGGTAAAAATATTTGGCGAAAATATTAAACTTGTAATCTAACTTTTTTAAGGCTTCCTTCCGGAATAAAAGGTAATCTGCATATTGTCATTATTTTTCTTAATATGTATATGGAAGCTATTGTTATGACAAAAAATTCTCCATCAATTAAGATCGATATATGGGATCTTTGCTAGGAAAATGACCCTCCGAGGCTATGTAGATTTGATGAACAAAATTCAAATTTGTCGGCTATCCGATATCTTATTCGTATGAACTTTTTTTTTATTCTGTGGAGATTAGTGAGCTCTATGAAATAAAAAAAGTTCGGTTAATATAGACTATTAGATCGTTGGAAAATTCGAATTTTATTCATAAAATCCACATAACCTCGGAGGGTCATTTTCCTAGCAAAGATCCTATATGTATATATGTTACATGCTCCAACATTAAAATTAATTACATTAATACAGTAGAATCTAAATTATGCATTTAATTTTTTAAAAGCCTTCTTTATAACTAACTTGAGTTATATATTTTGGTTTGTTTTCTTTTTTTTCCTTATTTTTTTTTTTTTTGATTCAAGTTCTTGCAGACTATATGCATAAAAACGGCTTACTTTTTGGAATTTATTCCGATGCTGGAACTCAAACTTGTGGTGATTTTCCTGGATCGCTTGGTATTTATTTATTTTATTTTTGACTTTACTAGAATGTTTCAAAACATGTAATCATTTAAATAAATTATGCTACGAAGATACAGATGCACAAACATTTGTAGACTGGGATGTTGACTATTTAAAGTATGCTAATTGTAACGAGCAAGGAAGACCTGAACAAGAACGTTATAAAGTAAGTTATAAAGTACTCAAGCTTTGCATAAATATTAATACTTATTATAATTGTTATCTAGATAATGGGGAATGCACTAAAGAGTGCAACTGCAGGAAAAAATAAGACTATTTTCTATAACATCTGTGAATGGGGTAAGATGAATTAACAAAGATATTTTAGCCAACCTTTTTCAATCTATAGAATGCTAAAGTTCATATTTTAATTTTTATATTAGAACAAGTAATGCTTGGTTGTGGGGACCTGACGCCAGCGGCAATAGGTAATTATAATACCTATTGATTTCAAAGCTTGTTACCAAAAGGAAACAGCTTTATGTGTTCAATAACATGATTATGGATTGGGTCAAAAATAAGTCAAGAATGCTCCCACGCTACTCAATCTTTCAACAGGGGTATGACCAAGGAGGCTTGGCAGCTCCAATTTTGAAGGATATTTTGGATGCAAGATTGGTCTCAGTGTTAATAAAGCTAATAACAGGCGATAGTTTCTGGGCTAAAGTAGAAAGAGCAATAGTCACTGAAAACTTACAGAGTAGAAGAAATGTAGCAATTAAGGAAGCTCTAAATAGCAGTTCAAATACAACCAAAGGATGGACAGAGAGATGGAAACCATATATACAAGCTTGGAATCAGTTGGAGGGTAAAGTGCTAGGAGAAGGTAATGGACCTTGGGACCCTGGCGATCTTGAAATAGGAAATCAACATGGTAATTTTTCAGTAAAAAAAGCTATGGAATACCTACGTTCTAAAGTCAATATTACTGCTAGCCAAACAGATCATGTAGGCTGGATTAAAGAAAAGTGGACTATTAATAGAAAGAAGGATGTGGTTTGGAGGCTAAAACTTAGGGCACTTCCTTTAGGATATCGACTAGTACATATCAATCAGGAAGAAAATGGAGAATGTCCTGCATGTCCTGAAGAAATACAAACCCCATTACACTTCGCCCTAGAGTGTAAAATTAGTAAAATGATATGGACTGAAGCATATAAACAACTGATAATATCAAATAAGGATGGACCCCCGAAGTCATGGGATGAAATTTTTTCTGCTATGAACATTGAAGAGCCTGCCAAACATAAAGCAGCTATATGGTTGCATATCACCTGCCTATATGAGATCTGGTGTTAGTACGCCCAGGTCAAATGAGGATACCAGAATCGATACTATCTGATATAGTCCAGATGGGAATTAGTAAGGAGTTAAAGGTTCTGAAAGCTTTACAAAAGGAGGGACATAACAGTTTAAAGAAGGTAACGAAATATCTTTATCTGAGCTTTCTCAGATAGATTTTAGGATAGGTAAGAAGGACTTGACCTGGAATAAAAATGTAAATAGTTTGATAGTCTATTTTTATTATAATATAATTTTGTATTAGGTGTCAGTATGTAAATTATTAATAAAGTATGCCTACATGGCATCCTCTTTGGAGGTTTGTTAAAAAAAAAAAAAAAAAAGCTTGTTACCATATTATAATAAATTTATATTGCAAATCTAATAAATAATTATTTGTTAACCCCCTACTATCTTTTTTTATTGGCATGCTGTATATCATTTCCAATAATGTTAAGGTTATACATAGATCATCTTGTTTATTGGCTGTTTTTTAAATCGTGACCCGCCACATTTCCTTTTAAGCTAAAATAGAAAGGATTTTCGTCAAATCTAATATAGCTCTGAAATTTTTTTATCATATAAGTAGCTGCGCAATGTTGTCACCAAAACCAGGAACGTGAGTGTATGTATGAACAACATTGTATTTAGAAAATATATATTAATTGTGTCATAATATCTAGTATTTTAAGCTTACTAAAGGCTTATTAAAATCTGGCTTAAATATACATAGTTACATTTTTTGGTTTTTTTTAAGAGTGAACTGGTCTAAAGAAGAAACAATTGCTTAAATTTTTTGCTAAATGGTAAATATACAAATAATATTCTTACAAAAGTTATGCTACAAAATAATAAATTACAATTTCTATAGTATTTATACAAAAATATTAGCGCAAAATGATGAATATGCAATTTACTGTATAGTACTGCCTATGGTACTCCTGATAAAGTACCCTCTCATATTGTATCAGGATGCTATTCAACTATAAATGCCAATGATTTTTGAATCCCCCATATAGGCCTTATTATTAAATGTCTGCTACTTATAGTATTTTATTCTTATATAGTACCTAGTGATGTGCCATTTATATGATATCTGAATTTTTTAGCGTACAGTACGTACAGTACATACAGTTGTATAGTGTGTATAGCATGTGCAATCTGTATAGTATGTGTATGATATATAAGCTATTTATATACAAAATTTTGTGAGGAATAACTTTACTTAGAAAGCAAAAGGCGGTTTCATAAGTAAAAATTTGATTCTAGAAAATTATAAACTTTTTTTTGTATACTGTACTATACGCAGCACATCAGGACCCCGAAATATATATAGATAGGTCAGGTTAATTATAGGGTTACTAAAAAAGGAAAAATCTGCAGAAAAAAACTTTAAAAATAAGCAAAAATTACTATAAATAGAAAAGATCTGCATAAAAAACCTCAAAAATAATCAAACTCATACCTGACCTAACTATGTATATTTTGGTGTCCTGGCACATCACCAATAGTACCCCCTCCTCACACAGTACCCCGAGGGTCTTATAGGCAGTGTTATATGGTATAGGGCTGTTAATCGATCGGTTCGGACTGATGGTTCTTTGGTCTGTCTAAGGATCGGGCCAGTCTAGTCCTTTTTATCATACAACGGAACAATATTTTTGGTTCATGCCGCATTTTTTATCACGCTTAGAAAACTGCACATGCCATTTAATACCGGATTATTCAATACAATATCTCTCGATACATAAGTATCGAGGTGCTTTTGTCTCGAATCTATTCACCCATTCTAACATGTGATAGGCCTGGTTATGGTCACATGTTCAATTGATCGAGAGATCTTAAGCGTGCAGTATGTAATTAGTGATGTAAGTATGCAGTAATTAATTATGCAATTATGATGTAACTATGATGAAGATAATTTTGTATTAGCAAGTATGTATGAATTAAGTAAGTATGGGGTAATCAGATCATAGTATTTTAGTAAGCATGAGAAGTCGATGTGAATCTTTTTGCTAACTTTACATTCTGGTTACATCAACCCTTCCCTCCCGCCCTGAAAATGATGTAACACTGCTTTAATTGGCCTGATGAGATGGCAGCCATAAATTGTGACCATAACGTTGGTTTGATTGGATTGGCCTGCTGAGGCGGTAGCCAAAAAATTGTGGCCTATCGGGCATATATAGGAATAGCTTGTGATGACAACGTTATTATAGTTTAAAAAAAAAATCTGATGTTAAATCAAGTGCCAAATAAGGAATTTAATATATCATTATAAATATTGCTTATACAGAACAAAGTCTTTGCTTCATACCGCATTTTTTATCGCACCACTAGGAAATCGTCTAAAACCAGATTATTCAATACAAGCATGCAATTTAAAATTTGATATTCAAATCAAGTGTCAGATAAGTAATTTAATATATAATTATAAATGTTACCGCTTATACAATAGAACAATGTTTTCAGTTCACCACTTATACAATAAAACAATATTTTTCGGTTCATACCGCATTTTTTATTGTGCTACTAGAAAATCGCACATGCCATTTACTGTAACATGCACATTATGCTCCGTTCACAGAAACCATAATTTTTGCTACTCTCCGTCCTAACATATTTTTAAATCAATTACGAGACGAAGAAATTAATATATCTTCATATAATGGTTTAGAATAATTCTCTGATCACGCACTGTCCAATGCGCAAAATTTTCATTGCACTAATTAAAAAATCATGCATGCGATACTAGAAGAAAAGCCATTTAATGCAAAATATAGAAACATCAATACTATACTCATCGGCGCACAATGATCCCGATATGAGCAGAATCTGATAAAGTCATGAGGATGGGTCATTCAATCAGATGCGATCTGTAAACGTACTTCGTACTCTGTTCCTGTATATGCACGTACACATATAAAGAAATATCCGAAGTCATGGATTTAATCAACCAATCAATTCTTAGATTTTGCTGTCTCCATTTAACTCTTCAGTAAACCATACTCTTCGTACTTTGTACTATGTTTCTGGTATTTGGGTTGTATTTATAAATTTTGGTTATCACGTGAGATTATATATGTGATAAAGGTTTCACGCAAATAGTCGTAATTTTAAGTATTAATTCTAAATTTATTTTTATTTATTTATTTATATTAATTATTATTTTTATTTTGACCATAAATAATAAAACAAAGAAGCCAAACTTCGTGGTAAATTTACCCATTAAGTAACTTACTTTTACTTACCTAATTTTAATTTATTTGTTTATTTATTTTTTTTAATAAACAATCTGTGCGTTTTGATGAGATAATGCAGATAATCCAACTAATCTGATACTGTTTGATTATGTTTGATTGAGCCTTTGGGCAAATCCTAGGGCAGCCTTGTAAGTTGAGGTTGATAATCCTGTTAGCGTTATACTGCGACAATGATGTTATGATTCCTAAAATCGAGTTGACATATGCATTACGTACGTAATTCAACAGATCAAAAAGGTGGCTAAGCAGAACATGAGCTCCTCACAGAGCCCGGATAAAGGGTAGGATCACAAGCTGAACGAAGCGGATGAGAAAAAACATGTGAAGATCATCGTGAGATGCTAAATAAGGGATTGGAGACAGGTGAGTATGATGTAAAATCAACTTCACACAACCATCAAACCTGAGCGAGTACAAGTAAAGGAAACTGACCCCAACAATTACATCAGGTATAGTCAATTCTGTTGAAAGAGGTAGAACAATTCCCATCTTAACCTCTCTTAAATAACCACTCCTTATGACCTCATACTTATTCAACTATCCATTATCCCTTACTCAATAAATCATACTTATCCGACTCTTAAATGCATCACTCCTGTCATCAATACTTAATACTTACCAAACGATCATGGGCCCAGGTCATGGTCACGTGATTAATGGATGTCCTGTGACTTTGTTCACGGCCGACATCAACATGAAATGTCAGGTGGGTGGGATCGTGGTTGCAATTACATTTTGTTTCTCGAAAATTTATATAGCAGCTTTTATAAACAATAATATAATATTAAAAGTGTTTTAGGGCACCGCTGGCACCCTTTTCAAAGATACAAAGTGAACGAAATTCGATTTTTTAAAATTCGCTATGTCCCAACTATCATGCTAAATCTCAACTAACTATTAAGCTATGGCCCATACTATTATGCATCCCCATACTAACTAACGTGCTACTGACTATCTTGCTACATTGGGGTGTTCGATGTAAGGCTGTAAATCGATTCTATAAAAATCGGTTTAATCGTTAATAGAATTAGAATCGATAAAAAACGATTTAATTGTTTTTACAACCGATTTTATATTTTAGCATCGATTCTAAATTTTGGAATCAATTCTAAAGCACATACTAAATATTTAAAAGTCTAAATGCTTTCTGCTTTTGCATACATATATAAGAAAATGTAATAGCTGTGTTGGTTATTATTAAAGACTATAAGGTGCGTGATGTTATTAAAACTTTAAGCCTATAGTTTGTACTTAGCCATTTTATAGGTCTGGTTTTATTTAATATCTAGAACCGCACTTGAATTTTATGCAAATAAATAAATATTTGATATAAATAAGTCATTAACAAAATTCATTATCCAAAATTATTTCAATATTCAATGAAATATTTATCAATTTTAGCTATATCCGAGTCTTTGAAAAGATGATTTTCTGATGCTAGTAAATTAATTACATTTAAAATAGAAAAAATGTATTTGTCACCAGGGTGACAGATTATTTAAAAAATCAAAGTTTTTGCATTTTTCACATTACACATGATCCTTTGATATAATTGGTCGAACACAATCTGGTGACTATCACCGCCAGCAACAAATAGATTACCCTTTAAAATACATATTTTTTTAAAAAATCACTAATAATATTTATTTTTATAGATCGACCATAATTTATATTTTATTAGCTTATATTTTATAGAACTATAACTTTTTTTTTAAAGCAAACTTTTTTTTAGCAATCACTTTTTTCTCCACAATTTTATTTTATATTTATTAGCTTATATAATTATTTATTATTTTTTATGTATTAAATAATAAAATTAAACTTAAACTTATAAATAATAAATTATTTTTAAAATAATCAATATAATCTATTTCATTTAATAATATAAAATATATCAACAGTTAATCAGGAAAGTCAATACAAGAATTAACAATATATTTAAGATTTGATTAACATTTTAATCAATTCAAATAATTCAATCATCGATTCTAATTTTTTGAATCGATTTACAGCCCTAGTTCGATGTACTATGTAAAAAATCAAAACAATGTAAGGTATCATATAAAAGTCTATTATCAAATTTTTTGATCTCTGTATAATAATATTGATTATTTATTACAATAATTCAGATGTCTCTTTATTGTTCAATGCTTCTTCATTAATCGATACTTCTTCATTAATCAATTCTACTTTATTAATCAATGCTTTTTCATTGATGGATACTTCTTCATTGGTAGGTATACTTTTATCAAGTTGGTTTTTTTTTAAGCCATGCATTTTTATATGCCCATTTTCTTGGATTTAATAAGATGCACAATCTTAATAGTGCACAATTTCAAAGTAAAATTTTGAAAATATTAATATGAAGTTCCAAGAAACTAAACTATAGAGCAAAGTTTATATCCCATTCAACAAAAAACTTTAAAATAAATCTAAATGTTCATTTTACTAACCAATAAAATGCAAATAAAATAGTTCAAGAAAAAAACTTTGTATGGATAATTTAAAAAAAGCCTCTATAGCTTTATTGTTATGGTAATTAAAGAAGCAATCTGTATTACTAATAAAAAAAAATAATGCAACCTGTGCATCTAAAAAAGTGCGATCCATTTATGTATAAAACATATAATCAATTGATTATTACTTTAAAAACTTTATAATTAGCTTTTTTATGATACCATAAATAGGTTTAATTTATATAGTACACTGAACACCCATTGCTATATCCTGAACTATCATACTTTTACTATTATGCTATGTTCGTTATCATGTGAAATGTTGGTACTGCATCAAAAAAAAAGAAAAAAATACTATCATGTTGCTAACGTCTTGAACTATTATGCATGCCTCGTACTAACTACTGTGCTACTAACTATCTTGCTATGTCCTGAACTATTATGCTTCTACTATCATGCTATGTTAGTTATTATGTGAAATGTTAGTATTGTATTAAAAAAATACTACTGTACTATTATTTTGCTACATCTGAAACTAACATGATTCTACTATTGTACATTTGTTATTACATTATATTCCATTTGTTCTAAAGAAAAAAGCAATGATGTTAATACTGTATATAAAAAAATATTACCATGTAACTAATGTGCCAACTATCATGCTTCAACTATAGTGCTATGTTCATTAAGGTGCTAAATTCTATTCTAAAGAAAAAAGAAACATTAGTACTATATATATATATAAATACTATTGTGCTACTAACTATCTTGTTATGTTCCAAATTATTATGCCTCTACTATCATATATTTGTTACCACTCACATTCTATTCTAAAGAAAAAAAGAAATGCTAATACTGTACATAAAAATATATATATATATTACTTATTACTAACATCCTGAACTATTATACCTTTACTATATTGTCACAAAATAATACAATTACATTTTTTAGTCTAAATTAATCTTAATCAGGCTAAACTTCAAAATAATGCCCATGTCTATTATTTCATGACAATAAGGTACTATCATTCTAGGTTCCTATTTTAAAGAAAAAAAAGAAATATTAGCACTTTATAAAAAAATACTACTGTGCTACTCAATTACTTGTTATATCTGAACTATCATGTTTCTACTATCATAATGCATTAGCTATCATACAAAATGTTAGTACTATATTAAAAAAATACTACTGTGTTACTAACTATTTTGCTATATTCTGAACTATCATTATCATACTATATTCTATTCTAAAAATAAAATATTAGTATATAAAATATTATTATGTTCATTATTATACTACATTTTGTTCTAAAAAAAAAAAAATGTTAGTACTGTATATAAAAAAACTACTATGCTACTAACTATCTTGCTATGTTCTAAACCGTCGTTTTTTCTATCATGTTATGTTTATTATTGTACTATGTTCTGTTCTAAAGAAAAAAAATATTAGTACTAATGTAAAAAAAAAATACTACTTTGCTACTGACTTTCTTACTACATCCTGAACTAACATACTTTTACTATTGCACTTTGTTATTACACTATATTCCATTCTAAAGAAAAAACATGTTATATATCAAAAAAATTATTATATGTTACTAACATCCCGAACTATTATGCTTCTACTAACATACCACATTTGTTATCATGCTAAAGAAAAAAGAAATAACACCACAATAAATAATGTATTAGTACAATACAATACCCATACCACACTCATCTTTAGCTCCCTTAAAGCAACTCATGTACCTAGTTATTTAAATAAATCAATTTTAGTTAGAGAACTTCTGCTGATAATAATGCATTCTGGCCGTTGATTATATCATTAATAAATTCGCAAGCAAGACTTACAGAATATGGAGGGCCAGGAAGAGGTTGGAATGATCTCGATATGCTTGTAATGGGTTTTGATTATATACATTATGAAAAACAAGTAACACATTATGCATTTTGAGCCACCCTAAAGGCCCCTTTACTGCTGATTTCAAAATAGTGGGACAATGTGAAAAATTTTTGTTGAGCCACAGTAAATTTTCAGTAATTTCATTTACCGAAATTTACTACAGATCAACAAAAATTTTTCATGTTGTCCCACTAATTTTGAAATTAGCAGTAATACTGGAATGTGATGTAGGTTTCGTTCATCAATTTTATGATTATTCGATTATTCGATAAAACTGATAAATATTTCTAAATTGTGCTTTAGCTTACTAAGCTTAAGAATGAAACAAAAGCATTAATATTAAATAAAGATATAATTTCTGTAAATTTAAGTTAATCCTTAAAATTAGGACCCATTCTTTATTTGTCATTAAAAATCTTAAAAAAGTTCATAATGTATATTCAATTTGTTCAATTTGTTTAATTTATAGCAAGATCCCCTTGGATTATCTATATGACAGGTTTACTATAGAACTAATTATAAATTTTCTTTTGGCATTTGGACTGGACCACTTAACGATGGATATGTTGCAAGTTTGTATTGAAATCATATATACTTTATTAAATTAAGCTATTAAAATTTAAATTTTAAATATAATTAGGGGCATGCCATTTATCATGTGATTTTTACCATGAATACATGGTCAAAGGTAGTGATCACATCACGTCTATATATTATATTAATTAATCAAAATTAAATAAAGTGATCACACCATACATGGATAGAAGTAGCTACTAAGTAAAAAATATCACATGATAAATGGCATGCCTCTTATTGTGTTTTATGATTTTAGTTTATTTAATTGTGGAATAGAACCAATAAGTATCACATTAGATTTTAAAGAACATTGCCACCTTAATGGTTCTATTGAGATTTATGACCTTGTACACCAAAAATCTTATGGAAACTTTACAAATAAGTATGTTCACATATTAAATAAATTTGATTTCTACTTTTAATATTAACAATTATATTCATTGGATAATTACCAATTACACTACAAAAGATATTCCAAAACATGGTGTAGAATTTATAAAACTTATTGGTGGAAATAATATTGACGATATTCATCCATGCCTTAATTACTTATAAAGTGTATAAATTTAACTATGCTTTCTTATACTCTCAATTCAGTTATAGTGCAAGCAGCCTAGTCACATCAAATTATATCAATAGTACTGAAAATTTCATCGATCATTTACTTATAAGATTGAATTTGATTGGTTAAATTTTTATATATTTTTTAATATTTTTATATTTGTGCTTGATAAAAGTTTTAAAAAGTCTAAAACTTAATATATAGTTGGATAGAGCTTGTCAAATACTACTTAAATATATAAATTTTTTTTCAATTGAACTTTTAGATAAAAAGCCTTTGCAATTTTACATTTAATATAAAATATGTACCTGAAATTTTTAAAGTAGCTTTTTTTAAAAGTTAAATTTTTCTTAATAAAAGCTTTAAAAAGCTTAAAACCAAATGCATAGTTGGATAGAACTTGTCAAATACTACTAAAATATATAAATTTTTTGGCAATTGAACTTTTAGATAAAAAGCCTCTACAATTTTACATTTAATATAAAATAAACAAGAATCTGGTGATTATAACAAGTTGTGACTATATAAAGATCAAATTTTATATAATTTATAAAAGTTTGTGTGACCATATCAAGGTTGTGACTCTATTAAGAGTGACTATAATTAGGTTTGACTGTATTTGATGCGACTAGGCTGCATGCATTATATATGCATACTATAGTTGAACGTCTCAAACTAGTATATATGGTGGACAGGTTTTGTATCAGTATTGAGAGGTTATCGGATTTGAAATCATTATAAACTATCAGATTCATATAGCAAAA
Organism: Gigaspora rosea; assembly: GCA_003550325.1. Lineage (NCBI taxonomy): Eukaryota > Fungi > Glomeromycota > Glomeromycetes > Diversisporales > Gigasporaceae > Gigaspora > Gigaspora rosea. Next base: position 120,175 of record QKWP01001252.1, on the reverse strand, counting down.
ACAGACTTGGTAGATTATACTTTTATCAGTTTTAATAGTTATCAGTTTAAGTACTTTTTATTTATTTTAAAAATACAACTAGCCACACATACAGTTCCGGCCAGCATAAGATATCCACTTTTTATATATAAATACAAAATTGCTTATAATTTACAAACAAATGACTTTAAAAAAAATCTATCGTAAAAATTTGTTGCTTTTGGTCTAAACTACAATTCTGTAAGATAGATTTTTATTTTTATTATAAATTTAAAAAGTATTTGAGTCTAAAATTAATATGTAATCAAAAATTTGGTATTTAATATATAAAAAAAATTGTTTTTATAGATTTTTAACTAATTAATTTTTGTTATACAAAAATAGTCAATCAGATTTGAGTATAAATCTCATAATTTTGCGCTTTTAAAAAAAATAGATATCTTATGCTGGCCCAAACTGTACAACTTTTGGTTGTTTAATTTAAGTAGTCTGCCCAAAGGTTCTATACTAGCTGCTATACCTGCAACTCAACTAGAGGTTGTGCAAATTCTACTTGTTTCACCAGTATAGCTCTCTAATACTTTAGTTAGCCCAAGGTCAGTTTCGGATACTGTTGGCAAATATCTCCTTAGGACTACTTTATCCTTATAGGACACTTGGTAGAGCATTCCATGTTCCACACAAATATTACTTAAGGTAATGGGCCCTATTTCTAGAAATACTCCTATTGTTAGAAATCTTTTATTTTTTGTCACAACAGACTATAAAATACAAATTTTTTAAAACAAGTCATGTGAATACAAATGTATAAGTTAGAATATATCATATTGCATAAAATTAACCATTTGTACAACTATAGAACTATATTTACCACTATAGTAACCTTTGAAGCAATTTCAAAAGACAAATTTGCTAATTTACAAATTTGATAATAAGTTTTGATCTACTGATCCGTTTTAGATGATTTTGCTACCAAAATGTTCGTCTCATTGAGATAATCATTCTGGTAGCAAAACTATCTAAAATGGATCAGTAGATCAAAACTTATTATCCAATTTTGTAAATTAGCTTATATGAAATACAAGATAAAGTAAATATTAAACAACAAAAACTTAAGAAATAGGAGCAAAAAAAACAGAGAGCAGCAAAAAAAAATAAAAAAACAAAAAACAAAACATAAAAAATAATAATATAAAAAAAATTTTTTACTTTCTAAATTTTTTTTTAATTTTTTTGGAATAGTTATATTAGATTTCTAGAAATAGGAGCCAGTAGTCAAATTTTAAACCAATTTTACAAAGTTTTAAGCTTATTAGAAAAAATTTTTTTATATTGTTACAAGCGGTATAGCCTTCTAAATATACCACTAGCAACATAGCACACGGCGACAGGGATCTTGTAGGGTCAGAGAAGATATGAAGCGGTGTGGAAGTAGAATGTTTCCTCACTGTGGCAGTTCGATATATTTTACTTAAAGAACAGGAGTGTATTTAGTTGGGCAAAGATATATTTTATTTAAGTACATTACAAGACTTTGCTACAAGACTATCTAAAGGTTTCTGTGCCTAAAGAATTCCTATAACTAAAGAATTGCAGGGAACAAATCCTCAAGTTAAAGAATGGTAAAAGCTAGGGTTTATATATATTTTTAAAAATACATTCGTGTAAAAGTATAAAAGTATAAAAGTATAAAGGTATAAAGGTATAAAAGTATAAAGGTATAAAAGTATAAAGGTATAAAGGTATAAAAGTATATGTTATACAAGTGTTAATCTATTATTATCTACTTAACTATTAATCTGTTTCTAATAAACTATAGCTCATTTTAATCATAGAAACTTATAGAATCTAATGGTAATAAAACTAGGACTTCATTCTATAACATTTCCGTCCCCTTTAAGAACGAACTCTGTGAGTTCCTGAATCTAATAACTTTGAAAAATTATTAAAAAAAAAATTATATACTGTCTAATTATAAAATTCATATCTGTATCTAGTACTTCATTAAACTCTGGGTCCTTCGATAGTTTCTTTGCTTGGTTTTAGCATGTGATTAATTTAATAAATGTGGCTGAGGTTTGAGGCTAAAGAATAGAAGTTTCTATTTTGAATTCTATTGTCTGGGTAATCAGTATACCTGAATCTTTTTCTGTTTCTAGTATTTTGTCTATTTTGGTTTTGTATTCCTTGGTAATATTTTTAGAATTTTGGGGAAACTTTCAAATATGGTAATAAGAAGCTAGAATCGTAATGGAAAAATCTAATATAGATATCATGTCAACTTGGATTTACTTGTCAAATTAATGAGGATGTTTGCCTGATTTGGGAATTAATTTGGGGATGCACATCCATTATCATGCATATTTGTTGAAACTGATGATTCATACATGATTGTGCTTGAGAATCTCAATTAATAGTATACTTGTTATGGCCTTGTTTTTCTTGTACACCAAAGAATTTTATCGCATGTTAATTTTTGTAATTTCTACATGCTTTGCATTTGTATTGTTCATGTGCAAAAATTGTTTTGAAAGTGTTTGACAAAACTTGGCAAAACTTGTCAAAAATTTTGCTCAACATGTGTTTTGGCAATTTCATTGTTGCTTTCTCCCCATAAAAGTTGTGAGGTCTCCGAACTTTCCTTATCGATTTATCTAAAATTAGCTTCTATTTTTCTAATTGGTGTTTATCGTTAGCTAATTTTTAATTCTGTGAATTATTTTCTCATCGTTGTGATTTTCTCTGTTGTTGTTTGCAGTTGATTGATTTTCCATTTTGGAATAATCATCTCTATTGTCTATTTCTATTTAAAATCTGTATCTCAAATGTTCATCCCCTTCAAAATTTTCGCTCAAAATCTTCCCTAGTTAATATTCCTTTTTCTATTCCTTTTTCTATTGTCCTTTTCTCTTTCTAAAATTTTCTAATTAATTTGTTTCTCTTTCTTGTTTAAATAATAAATTTTCTTTTTATAAAAAACTTTTTGTTGACTTTTCACTTTGCCTTTCCTTGCTCCAGGTGTGTATACTTTCGGGCTGTGAGCTTAGCCTTAGCACTTGCTATGTGCGAAGCCGGTCTTCTACGACTGGGTGAGCGCTCTACATTCGGTTTTACCACTGTAGTAGTCGCCCCGGTAGATATTTTCTGATTCAACTCGGTCTTTCACAAGTGTGGTGGCCAACGCACTTGTGTTTATTTTATTTTCTCCTTTTTCAGTATACATAATGCTTAGAAATAGTTGTTTCTAATTTATTTTTATTTTATAGATGACTCGTACTAAGAAGGCTGATTCTGTTCCCTCTCGAATAGCGAGGCTCCAAAACCGCCTAATAAACTATCAAGAACAAGCGCAAGAAATAAATCCTCCTGACATCGAAGCCCTTCAGCAAGCAAGTCGGTATGAGCAGATGGTTCTAGAACGAAATAGGTGGAGGGCTTGGGCGGCAAACTTAGAAGATGAAAATACGGTTTTGAGAAGAAGAGTTGGAGAAGTAGAAAGAAGAGTCGAAGAAGCTAGTGAGTTGGAAGAAGAAAATCAAGAGTTGGAAGAAGAAAATCGAGAGTTGGAAGAAGAAAATAGAGAGTGGCGAAGAAGGGTTGAAGAAGTAAATAGAAATCGTCGTATTATTTTACAATTAATTTTTGTATCTATTTTAATTGTTCTTGTAAATAAAATTCTTAAATTTTTCGAAATTTTGTAAATAATATGAGTAAAATTAATGTTGTAATAGTAATAATAATAAATAAAATAATATTGAGTTTTAAAAATAAATAGTAAATGATATTAATAAAGTTAAAAAAATTGAAAAGTGTTTCGATGTAAGAATAAAGTTTTAAGTTTCTGTATCTAAAAATCTTAAGTATAAAGTGTCAAATTTGTTAAAGTCTTTGTCTTTTGTTTCATAATTTTTTTTTTGATTTACTGTTTCAATGTTTGTTGAATGCTACGTGTAGCTCCGAAGTAAGTGACGCGGTAACCGTTAGTATAAATTTTGCACGGTTACGACCCTTGATTTCGATCATGATTTAATAATACGTGTTTCGGTCATAATAGTTATTACGTTACACTGAAAGATCATTGTGTAATATTAAATTAGAGTTTTTCCGATTTTACACATGTTAACTCTCTTTTTTTTTTTAACATATAGATCTTGAAACCGTCGTCTTTCTTGGAGTCGTAGTTAATTCTCGGAGTTGTCGTTACTGGGGCTCGTAGACTTCTTCGTCGTAGTTGGTGTCGAGGTCTTTCTTGTATTTTCGTTTCGACGTCGTCATTTCTCAGTGTTAGAAATTTCTTTCGAAGTCTTACGATTTCGTCGTTAGTACGGGTTTACGTTGTCGAGGTAGGTGCCTTTCTAATATTCTCTGCTTGGGTGGTTCTATTTTATTCCGCTTCGACAGTCTTCATCTAGGCAGTTCTTCGTTCTTTTAGGTTTCGTCGTTTTCGTCATTTCGTGACATTCTGGTAGGGGTAGGTCTTGACGTTCGTGAAGTGCTCTTGTTGGGCCTTCGTTGGTAAAGTTTGGTCGTTCATCTTTGATTGTCTTTACTTTGAGGTACTTGAGGTGGTCTGGTTCTTTCTACGTTCAGTATCTTTGGTATGGTCTTGTCAGGTCCGGTCAAAATCTTCGTTTTTGGTGCGGTCTTGTCTGGTTTCGCTAGGTCTGATCTTCTTCCTACGGTCTCGGTTTGTTCTGGTTCATTCTTTTGGGCGTAGGTTAGTATTTATTTATTATTATTATTTTTTTTAAAGTTTTCTTATCAATTTCTTGAACGTGGGTCTTTCTTGTTTTGCTCTACGGAGTCTTGTCTTGTAGTTTTGGCGTCGGCTTAGTAGGTCATTGATCGTGCCGTTCGTGGAACTTTCGTGCACTTTGGCCGTTTAATTCTTGGTGGTCCTTGGGTCGTTGCAAGGGTGGTCATCTCGTTCTTGTGGTCTTTGCGTTGAGGGTCCCAGTATCTAAGTAGTCTTGATAAACCTGGGTCTGACCTTCGTGCTTTTAGGTTAAGTCGTTTCGGCATTCTCACAGGTCTTGCCGTTGGTACTAGCCTTTTGGTTTCATGCTCGTTGGTATAGTCTGGTATTTTATCTTTAATCATCTTGGTCAGACCTGGTTTGGTTCTTCCGGATCTTGCTTACTTCGTTGGACCTCGTCTCGTAGTCCATTTCGTCGTGATTATCGAATTCAATGGTATAGTTAGATCTGGGTCCGGTATGTCTCTTTTTTTTTTTCTGGATAGGTCTTGTTAGGTCTGGTCTTGCTGATTCCAGTATTTCTTAGTTGGACTTGTCTTCTCTTCAGGGTCTTGCTTTTCGTTTGATTGGTTTTGTTCGTACATCCTTCGGTACGATTCTTTTGTCTTTCACTATGGGGTCTTGTGCCTGAATCTTGTTACGGGAGTGGTGTCCTATCAACGAATTGCCATAGGTATTTTTATCTTTGCTACCCTGTTCCTTGATATTTTGGAAGCACTATAGAGACGATTAATGGCCAATATAATTAATGCGAATGACATCATTCATACGGATGAATTCATAAATTCGAATGAAATCATTAGTACGAATGGAGTGATCAGTATAGACTGATCAATTTAAACGAAACGATTTAAAACAATGAAGGAGCTTATATGATTAGTAAAACTCTGTGCATCCAAACTAAAGGACATAAAAGCTTGGAGTTCCTTTTTGTTTCGGTCTTGGGATCGGACTTTCATCAGATAAGTTTTTTTTTTTGTACTTTGTTGGGATATTTTTGGAGCGTCATTCTAATAATAATTTTTTTTTTTATGCGAGTAGGTCCTTAACTAATCCTTTTTCTAACTAGGCGGGATTATGAAATCGAAATTGACGGGGTAAGATAGCTTGGTTGTACGCTGAACGTCCTTAGGCCAGGATCATGAGGTACCGGTGAATCGATTAATAGTATAGTACCGCAGGGATCTTCGAGGAGTCAGGATTCTGGTGGGGTTGGGCTTCAGGACATTTTTCGATCGAAGGTTCGAGATGTGTCTTGATATTTTTTCTACAGGCGTTGGTCGCAGTCTTACCGTCTTAATAGACCAAATTTGCGATTACAGTCTGTTTTAAGGCTAAAATCAAGAATGGGTGGGGTAATTAAAACAAATGTTAGTCACACAGGTCAAATTTAAGGTTAGGATGTAATTTGGTTTTGGTGTTTGGAGAAATATCGAATCAGGTAATGGTGACGGGTTTTAGGTAGATCAGGAAGGAGAACTCGGGTTTAAAGATGAATTAATTTAAAGTAAGAGTGGTAGGATTTAGTTTTAGTGGGTTATAAGGAATAAAGGTTTAGGGGTACTTTTAGAGGTAAGAAGCGGATAATGAGGAATGGATGGAGGTGGAGGACGGGTTTAGAATTAGGTTTGGAAAGGGTGATAGAGGTGGATTCAAAAGTTGGATTAGATTTTGGGAGCTTTAGCTTTGGATAGTTAGAAATAGGGTATTCGGAATAGACGGTTATAAGGGTAGATTCGTGGTTGAATAAAGGTAGATAGTGGTGGATCGGGTTTAAAGATAGGATTTCTAATATAGTTGGGTTTAAGTGTTAGAAATTAGAAATAGGTTTGGGCTTGGGTAAATGTATTAAATTAAATTAAAATATTAAATAAAAGATAAGTAAATAATAAGTAATGAATGTTTGTTATAGCATATATATAGTGGGTACTTGGAGTTGGATTTGTAAAGTTGGGGTTTAATATAGTCAGATTTTAGTGTAATTGGGTTTGGGTAGCATTAGGGTTTGGAGGGATATGGAATTTGTGGGGTTGGGTTTAGTGGATGTGGAGTTGGTATAAAATGGGGTAAATTTGGGATTTTGTAGAGTTGGGAGATTTGGAGAGAACCAAATTTTGAGAGGGTGAGAGGTTTTTCATTTTATAAAATTTTCATTAATAAACTATTAAACTGTGTAAAAAAAAACTAAATAACTAAATGGGGTGCTACAAAAGCAGAGGCTTCAAGTATGCCCTTCTGAACGAATCTTTTTCAATTCGACAGGAAAATACCGGTGCAACAAATGCAAGAAGCTTCAAGTATGCCCTTCTGAACGAATCTCTTTCAATTCGACAGGAAAACCAAAAGCTATTACTCCTTGGTAATAGTCAGACGTAAATAAAAGAAATTATCTTTCCCAAAAGAAGAAAAAGGAGAGGATTCAACTTAATGTTTCCACCCTTCAATATTTGAACAATGTTCCTGGCTGCTTTAATTTTCAAAGAGGAGAAGGAGAAGAAGGAGGTCCTAAAAGTTCTGGCTGTTTTTAATATTTTCAACAGTTTTTAATGCTTTCCAATTATTTTTGAGGATTTCCGCCAGAAGGCACCAAAATGTTACAAGCGGTATAGCCTTCTTAATATACCACTAGCAACATAGCACACGGCGACAGGGATCTTGTAGGGTCAGAGAAGATATGAAGCGGTGTGGAAGTGGAATGTTTCCTTACTATGGCAGTTCGATATATTTTACTCAAAGAACAGGAGTGTATTTAGTTGGGCAAAGATATATTTTATTTAAGTACGTTACAAGACTTTGCTACAAGACTATCTAAAGGTTTCTGTGCCTAAAGAATTCCTATAACTAAAGAATTGCAGGGAACAAATCCTAAAGTTAAAGAAGGGTAAAAGCTAGGGTTTATATATATTTTTAGAAATACATTCGTGTAAAAGTATAAAAGTATAAAAGTATATAGATATAAAAGTATAAAGATGTAAAAGTATAAAAGTATAAAAGTATAAAAGTATAAAGGTATAAAGGTATAAAAGTATAAAGGTATAAAAGTATAAAGGTATAAAGGTATAAAAGTATATGTTATACAAGTGTTAATCTATTATTATCTACTTAACTATTAATCTGTTTCTAATAAACTATAGCTCATTTTAATCATAGAAACTTATAGAATCTAATGGTAATAAAACTAGGACTTCATTCTATAACAATATATAAATGTAATATAATTTATATATTATTAAATAATAAATAGATTATAAATTTTATATATAAAATTTTATAAAAATATATTAACATAAAAAATTTTAGATATAACAAAAAAAAGTTTCTAGGAATAGGGCCCTTTACCTTATGCTTCAGTAACTTACGCATTTACTAAGTTGAACAACTTGTGGTCAGAGGGATGGATATCTTGCAACTGCTACCATTACCTACTTCTGTCCCTGTAAAGTTCACACCAACCCTAGTACCTACCCTCACCTTTCTACTAGTCCTTTCCCGATATATTCCAAACTTCCAATCCAGTTGGCCCAGAAGGGTCAATCTATCTAGCATTAGGTGCCGTATAGTTTTTCTTCCTCTGGTACCTACTTCTGTAGTGTAGGTTCTTTTTCTTTGGTACGACTCTAGTGGCCAGATTGGTGGATCTTGTCCTTTAGGCTATAGTCATCTAGTTCTCCAGCTCTGGTTTTCGATGCTCTGGCTTTAGTAGCACCACAAAAATCTTCGCTACCTTCTTACTTGGGTTGCCAAACAGGTTTCTGTTTCTTGGGTTCTTTGAATTTATCTGTATAATAATGCACAACTATACCTAAAAGCTCTCATTCAAGATAGTGTACCAAGGCTACAGGTAATATATTTAACTGATCAATAAAAAGCAGTTACCAAACCACAGGTCTATTTTTTTCAAAATAATGGCAGTGGGATTTGAACTCTTGACCTGCCATTTGGAGTGACAACTTACCAACTTTTCTAAATTGCCACACTTATTTTACTTTATTAACATTTATAAAAAAGATACTTAATTTTAAAAAATTTTATCAAATATTTAAAATCAAGCATTTTTACTTCAAAGTTTAAAAAAATAAACAAAATAAGCCTATTTTAATCTATTTTTTGTGCTGAAAAAGTTTACTTAGGGGCATGCTATTTATTATATAATTTTTACTATAAAATACATAGTTAGAAGTAGTGATTATATCTATATATTATATTAATCAATCTGAATTAGATAAAGTGATTACACTATTCACAAATAAGGGAGGCTATTAAGTAAAAAATATTATGTAATAAATAGCACACCCTTAGCACAATTAAATTTTAATAATATAATATTTTTTGGGAATTGCTATTTCCACCATGGTTACACAAAATTTTCTATTTATAGAATTCAAAATAAAATATGCACTTATGTTACACAAAGGCCCAGTGCACAGTTATTGCAAAAATAATTTTTGGTTACACGCTGCAAATGTTGTGTAACGTTACACAAGTCTAATTTTGGTAACCTAACACTGTCATTAAGCTTAATGTGGTGGGCACTATCATGATAATGCCCCATTGTGGTTAGACATAATTCTGGCCCACCCTAACCCTAAATCTAGGACAATTCACAGTGCTTAATGCTGGTGGGCACTATCGCACTATCATGATAATGCCCCCGGCGAGTTAGACATAATTCCAGCCCACCCTAACTCTAAATCTAGGAACCCAACATCCAATCACAGTACATATATTGGTTAAACAACATATGCATCCAGTATATATACTATGATTGCATGTTGGGTTCCTAGAGTGTTCCTAGATTTAGGGTTAGGGTGGGCTGGAATTATGTCTAACTCGCCTGAGGCATTATCATGATAGTGCCCACCAGCATTAAGCTTAATGCCGGCCAACCCAGTATTAGGTTACCAAAATTAGGCTTGTGTAATATTACACAACATAAGTGGCATGTAACCAAAAATTATTTTTGCAAAAACAGTGTACCAGATCTTTGTATAACATACATGCATATATTATTTTGAATTCTAAAAATAGAAAATTTTGTGTAACCATAGTGGAAATAGCAAAATACCATAGTGGAAATAGCAATTCCCTATTTTTTATAATTTAATTAATAAAAGAATACAAATTTCTATAATTATCTATATTTTACTACCGTATTTTCATGTAATAATGCATATCTGTGCATTATTTCGAGCACCTGTGCATTATTTCAGGACACACATGTGCGATAGTTCAGATCAATATTATCAATCTTTAATAGACATGTGCAATATACTTATATTTATTGTGAAACTCTTAGAAGAGATGGTGCATTATTTCAGGATGCACATGTATGGTATTTTGAGTCAAATCAGTGATTTTTAAAAAAGTGCCAATTTCGAAATAACACACATGTGCGTTATTACATTAAAATACAGTAATTGATTCTAACTTTTAGCTCTAAGTAAACTGTTTAACACAAAATCTATATTGGTATATTTTAATTTATTTTTAAATTTGAGACAAAAATACTTAATTTTGAATTTTTGATTAAAATTTCTAAAATCAAAATATAGTTAACACTTTCTAAACTGGCTTTCATTAAACTAAGCACTATTTATTTTTTTCTAAACTAAATAAAAGCTCTAGAACACTTGTAATTTTTATTAATAAATTTATAATAACTCTTTAAAAACTAAATATTTAAAAATTTTTATATAGTAAAAATTATACAAAACAGCTAGGCAGAATAAAGAGAATTGACTATATAGAGGCTTTGCGGTAAAAAGAGTGGATACAACCCCAAAATGAAAAAATATTTTTTATTAAATTCTGGTAAATTTCAACATGATTAACATTTTTTAATTATAAATGAAAGCCAATTTGCATAATAAAAAATCAAGATACATTATGTAAAAAGAAAGTTGTGCGAGGTTGAAGTCAAGCACATCACGAGATTACCCATTAGTCACATGTTATATTTAACCAATCAAAATCATAAATTTGATTAAACCGGATTAGTCTGAAAATTAAAACAAAAGTAATTAAATTTAATTATTTTAAAATTATATATATTGATGTATCCGCTCTTTCTACTGCAATGACTCTATATTCTTTTTTTAAATTTTAAAGTTAGTAAAATAAAATATATTAATTAGTGTATTTTTTAATACTAAACAAAATATATTAATTAGTTTATTTTTTAATACTAAACAAGTTTATTTAGTACAAGAAATTATAATTAATTAGTAAATTTTTAAATAAATAAAAAATGTGCTTGTCACCGGCAGTGACACGCCTCTGTATAATGTATAATCAAAACAAACATATACACATATAAATTTATTATTGTTAGAGTTAGGGTATAGTTAGAGGTAGGGTTAGAGTTAGAGGTAACTATATAGTAAAATTTCACTAGGAATTTTTTTTTTTACTAGAAAAAAGGGTGGTTTCATAGTCAAAATTTTCAGTTATCACAATATTTTGAAAATGGCATTTTTTTCCTTCATTTTCATGTTACATGATCAGGTGTAATGTTACATCTGATCTTGATTCTTATTGGCACAGGACTGTTACTGCTAGTTACAAATAGATTTACTCTTAAATAAAATAGTATTTTTAATAATTTTATTATTTTTTTTATTTAAACCATTCTATTAGTTAAATATTTTGTTAGAATTATTTCTTCAAAACAGTTGCAAACCAACTATTTACCAACTATAACTCCCATATATATAAACCTGCATACTGTCTAACCCAGAACTGTTCCAAAAACCCAGATATCACAATTCTGTCTTAATACCCTAATTTTTTTTGAATAACTATACTATAGTTTTACTTGTATATTTACAATCAGAGTTAACTATTAAACTGCTACTATTATCTTGCTTTTGTAAAGTTTACCAAATTCCAGTACCTTACTCTTTGTCTTTATAAGCAATATTTCTGGTAATTTCAAAACTTCCTATTTTGTAGCCAAAAGAATTAGTTAGCCAAGAATTATATACATTGCAGATTTTTTTTTTTGGTCCATACTTCTATAACACATATTTTTTTTTCTAGTACAACTCTAGTAGCCAGGTTGATAAGGATCTTTTCTTAACCCAATATTATTTTAGTTTTCTAGTTCTGTTTCATAATCTAATTCTATTTTATAATACTACTATCAAAAATCTGGCTACTTCTTAGCTTGGGCCTTGCCAAATAAGCCTTTGATCTTCTGGCTTTTTGGTCTTATATAATACCAAAAAACTTATTGTGAATTTGCACTAGCTAAACTAGCTTGCATTTCTCTATATAATAATGAATGCTTCTAGAATTTCCTATACCAATTGTGCAATTTGAATTACAGATCTATGAATAATCAACTATTAATAAAGATCTATTACTATAATACAAGAATAATTTTAAAATTTATTTCTGATGAGATTCAAACTCTAAACCTGCTACTTTGAGAAGCAACAACTTTATTACTACTTTAAATTTTTATGCTCTTTAAAATAATTTTATTAATAGGTATCTGTTTGACTATTTAACAAATTTTAATCAAATTTTGGCAGAATATATTTGAATATTAGAATTATCTTTTTGTACAATTTCAGCAATATTTATTAATAAAAATTTTATATAGCTTATGTTTAAACTTGTTGTATTGGTTTAAAATTTTGGCATACTAAATTTAGTACATATTAAAAAAATTATAGCATACAAAACTTGTAATAAAATTAAAAAAAATAAATTTTTAGATTGTTTTGGATCCAATCTTGATTTTGGCCTAATTAAAAAAAATAAATAATGTTTTTTTTTAAATAGCTTAAATAAACCTGTTTAATAGTAATACACATCTAAAAATAGTTAGTCTTTTTATATATTTTATATAGTAAAACATAGTAAAAACATAGTAAAAAATTAGTAAATTTAAATTGCTTATAACTTTTTATATACTAAACCAATTTTAATATTTTACTACTATTAGAATCAGAAAAATTAGCTCTACATCTTTATTAAAAATTTAACAAAATTTTATTAAATAAATTTTTTGTTATTTATAATTTAGTATTTTTTGATAGCACTTTTAGTAGCAAACTTTCTTCTTTTAAATAATTTAATATAACTTTTGATAAGTAAGTTGATTTTTAAATATACCAAAATAAAACATAAATATAGAATTATATGTTGGATAAATTTAATTTAAAGTTATTAATACCAATTTTTCAAAATTTAACTTTTAATACTGTACTAAATTTAGTACATTGTACTAAATTTAGTACAGCAAACGGATACCCATTAATAAAATTATACAAAATGCTATTATTTATAAATTTTATTAATTTGATTCTAACATTTGCTCTAAATAAACAGTTCAGCATTAAAAATATATTATTTCAGTATATTTTATTAATTTTTAAAAGTTTAAAGCAAAGAAGCTTAATTTTAAATAAAATTTTCAAAATTAAACATTTTTTCAAATTTTAAAAAAATAAAAGGGTATAGCAACTTGTTAAGATTGTAAATATGAATCCCACTACAGACATTTTTTAAAAAATTATTTCTGTGTTATAATAATGGATTTTATTAATAGTTAGATTATAGAATCTGCAACTAGGCTTTTTTTTTAAAATTGTAGATTCTAAAAGTATCTGTATAGTATTTGGAGGAATACAAGCTGGTTTAGCTAGTACAAATCTATAATAAGTCTTTAGAATTATGTAAAGCTAAAGAATCAAAAAATTAAAATCTTATTTGGCAAGACCCAAGTGAAGAGATAGTATTGCAAAATAGGAATTAAATAAAAATTAAGTTAAAATTAACAAAAGGTTTAGGAGAATTCTACTAACCAGACTACTAGAGTTATATAAGTAAAAAAGATATATGCTTCAAAATTATGTACTAAGAAAAGAAAACCATTAGTATATAAAGTCAAAGCAGACCAACTCTTCTGAATCCATGGATTGAAAGTAGAATAAACTAGATAAAAAAACCAAAAGAGGAATCAATGCAGGTATTAGGGTTCTAGTAAACTCTGCAAGGACAAAATAATAGCAATAGTTAATAATTTGCAAGTATATAGATAAAATTATAATAAGATATTCAAATTAGTGCTCCTAGGTCCGGTCTGGGTCTGGTCCGGGATCAGACCAGACTCAGACTCTAAATTTTACTAATTTCAGACTTCAGACCAAACTCAGACTCAACTATGAGTCTGGTCTGGGTCTGGTCCGAAGTCTGCAGACTGGTCCGAGTCTGAATATAATTATATGTATTTTTTGGCACTGAACAAGTTTACTTAGTGCATTTTGTAAGAATTAATTAGTAAAATTTTATGAATCATAAGATTTTATTGAATTTTATTAATAAAATTCTAAAAAATCTTATAATTCGCAAATTTTATTAATTAATTCTAACAAAATGCACTAAGTAAACTTGTTCAGCACCTAAATATGTATTAAAACGGCCTATTTGTTTTATTTTACTTGAAATTTAGAGATTTGATGCACAATTTTGGATTTTTGATCAAAAAAGTCAAATTTTAACATCATAACTCCAAATTTCAAGTAAATAAAAACAACCCTGCCAATTAAATGTATTTTTAGGTGCTGAACAATTTTACTTAGTGCATTAAGTTAGAAATAATTAGTAAAATTTTGTGAATCATAAAATTTTATAGAATTTAATTAATAAAATTCTAAAAAATCTTATAATTCGCAAATTTTTATTAATTAATTCTAACAAAATGCACTAAGTAAACTTGTTCAGCACTTAATAATGTATTAAAACGGCCTATTTATTTCTATTTTACTTGAAATTTAGAGATTTGATGCACAATTTTGGATTTTTGATCAAAAAAGTCAATTTTAACATCTTAACCCCAAATTTCAATAAAATAAAAACAACCCTGCTGAATTAGGATTTTTCTAAATATCTCTGGCCAGAGATATATAGCTTATATGTCTCTGGCCTTTTTGGCCAATCAAAGAACGTAAAATCACATGATTCAAGTTCATGTGTTTGATCCGATTGCCGATGCAAAATCGGACACGCATGCCAGATCCGGATAGATAAGTATAGATCATCTTTTGATCTGTTTTTTTTTGTTATTTGTTTTTTTTTTACTTACCTTCGCTTTCTTTGCTTTCCCTTCTTGCTAACTAATTTTTTTATTTTTTTTATCCATTTATTTAGCTTATTGTTATCTTTCATTGTGCCGTCACTGTCATTGCAGTTGGTGTCGTCGTTGGTGTCATCGTTAGGTTTTTTCTGGGTTCGGCGTCTTACAGGTGATTGTGTAAGTGGTCTCATGGGTGGTCTTTCATATTTCTTTGACAATCTTGCAGATTGTCTTTCATTTCGTCGATGTTTTTGTGGAGGGCGGTCTTATATTCTTCTTCTCTTCTTTGGCTTGCTTAGGAATGTGGAATCGGTCAGTGTAGTAGCTCCGGTAAAGGTTCGTCTTTTTTCTTTTTTCTTTTTTTTTCTTATTTTCTTTAACCTGTTTAGGCTGTTTTTGTTAGGTTTGCCAGAATAAAATCATCACCGTTCGTCGTTGGTG
>QKWP01001252.1:0-103530 GCA_003550325.1 Gigaspora rosea | reverse complement strand
AATTCACAAATTTTTATTAATTAATTCTAACAAAACACACTAAGTAAACTTGTATAGCACATAAAATACATTAAATCGGCAAGGTTGTTTTTATTTTACTTGAAATTTGGAGAAAAGATGCTTAAATTTGGCTTTTTTGATCAAAAATCCAAAATTATGCATCTTTTCTCCAAATTTCAAGTAAAATAAAAACAAACTTGGCGATTTAATGTATTTTATGTTCTATACAAGTTTACTTAGTGTGTTTTATTAGAATTAATTAATAAAAATTTGTAAATTGTAAGAATTTATAGAATTTTACTAATAAAATTCTATAAAATCTTATGATTCACAAAATTTTACTAATTATTTCTAACTTAATGCACTAAGTAAACTTGTTCAGCACCTAAAAATACATTAATTCGGCATGATTATTTTTATTTTATTGAAATTTGGAGTTAAAATGTTAAAATTGACTTTTTTGATCAAAAATCCAAAATTGTGCATCAAATCTCTAAATTTCAAGTAAAATAAAAATAAACAGCCCGTTTTAATACATTATTAGGTGCTGAACAAGTTGATTAGTGCATTTTGTTAGAATTAATTAATAAAAATTTGCGAATTATAAGATTTTTTAGAATTTTATTAATAAAATTCAATAAAATCTTATGATTTATAAAATTTTATAATTTATTCTAACAACATGCACTAAGTAAAGTTGTGCAGTACCAAAAAATACATATAAATATATTTGGAATCAGACCAGTTTGCAGACTTCGGACTAGACCCAGACCAGACTCAGACTTGACTATAAAGTCTGAATATAAAAGTCTGAGTCCGGTCCGAAAATCAGACCAGACTCAGACTTGACTAAAGTCTGGTTCGAGTCCGGTCCATAGGAGCACTAATTCAAATACTAGAGTATTAATCAGAATTGTGGGATTGCACTTTTGAAAACAGTTTTAGGTTGTATATAGAAATCATAATTAGGATAAAGTAGTTGATATAGATATTAAATATCTACATTTTAATATATTTTAAATAGTATCAATAAACTTCTAGCTGGTTGAATAGCTTTAATAACAAAAAAAATAAAATAAAATAAACTTATTTTGATATAGTTTTTAGTTATAAACAAGTTTAATTAGTACAAAAAGTTATAAGTAATTAGTAAAATTTCAAATAATATAATATTTTTAATAATTTTATCAATAAAATTATATAAAATACTATATTAAATTTTATAAATTCATTCTTACTTCTTACTCTAAATATACTTGTTTGGTATTCAAATATATAGTGTTTTGACCCGGGTGGGTGTCACCTGGGTCACACGCGGGTGGGTGGGTGACCCGGGTCAAGTTGTAACAGCCTGGGTGAGAACAGGTGGGTCAACCCACGGGTGACCCGTGGGTTGACCCATGGGTGACCTGTGGGTCAACCCACAGGTCACCCACAGGCAGAGACCCGATACAAATTAATGCAAATTTGTGAAGTCGACAGAATCAAATTCGAAAAATATTTAATAGTAAATTATTTAAAGGAAACTATAATGCAGTACAGAATTTTAATAAACAGTATTATAGCAGATAGAATTTCTGATTACGGCATTACGGCATTACGGCTCACAGCAATTAAGGCAAAAAATATGGCAATGCCATAACCGCATTAATTTGTAAAATTAATTCTACCACCAACTATAGGTTAACCCACCTGGGTCAAATCACTAACCACCTGAGATTTTTTTTTAATTGACCCAGGTGACCCGGGTGGTGCCTTTTTTTGGACTGACCCGTTTCCACCCGGGTGGCACATTGTCCACTGTCAGGTGACCCGAGTAAAGATTTTTTAGACGGGTCAATTCACTACAAATATATATATATATATATATTTAGATTTAGACTAGTTTGCAAACTTTAAACCAGATCTAAACCAAACTTATGATTAAGTTTGAGTCTAATCTAAAGTTTGAAATCAGTAAAATTTAAAATTTGAGTCTGGTCTAAACCCTGGACCAGAACAGAATAAACCAAACCTGAACTTGGACCTAGAAAACTACCTCTATCTCTTTAAAATTTTTTATTTAATATAAAGATTAAGCCCAAATAAGGCTTATCTGAGTAACCTGTATAAGCATCCCTTAACATATGCCAACTAGATAACCTGGATAGAAATATACATTATGTAAGAATCATGCAAGTGGACAGATATTATAAAAATTTGGTTTGCAAATTTATTCTAATACTATCAATATACTGCTTATTAATTACTCTAATAATACTTTATGGGTTAGCAATTTGCATAGTTGGTGCTACAAGTAGTTAGTTGAAAGTTAAAAAATTATTATTTTTTTTTGAAAATATAGTTCTCTGGTTTGGATAATTGCTACTTCATACTTCTATATTTGCTTATACCAATTCTGATTTAAACATTGTCTATAACCAAATGAAGGGCTAATTCTTATATTATTATAAATGGGTTAAACAGATTAACTAGATCATTTGAGATTAACTAGGTCATTACCTGAATAAGAGTTTAATAAACAGACAAGTAACCTGGAATTAAATTTATACCAGGCCTTATCTCTAATTTAATATTACTTTAAAACAAGATATTATGTTATTAATTTTTTTATAGACTCCTGCACATTATTTTGAAATATGCATGTGCCTTATTTTGAGTCAAAATGTGATTTGTTTGAAATTCGAAATTAGCTCCAATAAACTCACCGACAAACACTTAAAATATACAAAACTTACTTTATCAACAAGCTTATTTACAGACTATTAATTTACAGATAAGTTCATTTTGTACATGGTATATTTTACTAACAGCCAATTTTACTAACCAAGTAATTCTAGTCAATATTATTAGAGTTAGAATTAGAATAGGATTAAGGTTAAAGCAATTATAAAAAATTTGTTTGTAAAATAAGCTATAAAATAAGCTTGTCAATAAAGTAAAAAAGCAAAATGTAGCATCTTTAAATAAATATTGGTGAAATGATAAGTAATAATTGAAATGTTATAATAAAGGTTTTAAAAAATTTGTATTTTAAGAGTTATTTTTATCTTCAACATCTTCTACCCTCATAAGTTTTGAAAAATAAGTGTTATTAGCAGTTAAATCAAACAAATGTTATTGGCTTCAGCCAAAGATTCTTTGGATAATTTTTCATTAACATTTTTACATGCAGTTAAGAGTTTTGATCAGACTAGATCTATATATTTCAGATGTAGTCTGACAATTGTTCAACCCAGATACCTTTTTTTAACCACAGGATTGATATCAATATGAAAGATATTTGCAGCATACATTTAAAACATTTTTTATAATTTCCATATATCTTACAATAAAAAGCATTGATTCATTTGAGTGAATCAAATTTATCAAGTATTTAAATCAGTTGTTATAATATAGAAATGCAATCTTAATAATAAAATCACAATTTTGGCCTGCATAATCATTCATCAATATTCTAAATATTGTATTCTTCTTATCAACCTCTTTTGGTATATCTCGGGCAATACCAATTAGTGACCTTTTACCGTAAATTACCATGCAAACTACCCCCCTTGATCGGTACCCCTTTGATTTATACTGGGACTATTTCAAGTTTATTGCAATTTTATTGACTGTTTTGTGGGAAAAATCTTTATAAACCTGTTTTGCTATTTTTAGTTTATAACATACCCGGGTATTTTAACACGGTAATTTATGGTAACAGACAAAGGATGATTTCCATTTCTGGTCTTCACTTTTAGCCTGATAAAGACCTATTGCCCACATAATAGTTACGATTGTATCAATACAACACGGCTTAGTAAAGTATTAAAGTATAAAAATCAATTTTATTTGCTTTAATTCAAATATTCTTTTAATACTTTTTTGTCACTTAATTAAAATTTCCCAAATATCTCATCGCGTGAAAGAACATCATATGAATCTATATTATAAGTTAATATATACAAAGAATATACTCATTTTTTTTTATATACCATTGGATTTTTTTTTATATAATAATATATACAAAGAATACATTAATTTTTTTTTATAATAATACGTATATATAAAGATACATTAAATTTTTTTGATACATAATCTTTTACAAATCTATTATTACTTAAAAGCAAGAATTGTATTTTCATAAATGTTTTAAAAGTAAATCATGAAATATCAGCCCATATATCGTTGATTTTTTTTTACATTACAGTTTCTGTTATCCAAGCGGTAAATATATTTCATAAGAAATTATCACATCCTTTACACCAACATTAATCCAATTAGCTTCAAAATCCAACCCTCTAATCAGTTTTAGGATTCTGTCCCTAGTTATTTTTGTACAAGCGTGTACAAAAATGAGCAATATATTCACTGTGAGAATAAATCATATCAAAAAAAAGGTAACTCTAACTGCATCAAAGCATCAAAAGAAATCTTGATCAGCCCCGATCTCCAAAATTAGTATTTAATTATGGAGTATGAAGAATTCAATCTCCCAAATTAGTAGGTATAACGTTTATGAGAAAAACCGTGATTCGTGCAAATTCAACCATGTTTTTGTAACTAAACCAAATAGAATCAGAACCGTGAGAATAAATCATATCAAAAAATGGTAATTCTAACTGCAACTAAGCATCAAAAGTATGTAAAATCTGACGTATGAAGAAATCAATCTTCAAAATTAGTAGGTATAACGTTTATGAGAAAAACCATGATTCGTGTAAATGTATTATCCAATCAACTTCAATTTTTTGTTACTGAACCAAAATAGAATCGAACCGTGTACAAAAATGGGCAATATATTTATTGTGGGAATAAATCATATCAAAAAAAGGTAACTCTAACTGTATCAAAGCATCAAAAGAAATCTTGGTTAGCCCCGATCTCCAAAATTAGTATATAGTTATGACGTATATGAGAAAACCAATCACCCAAATTAGTAGGTACAGTATAACGTTTATGAGAAAAATTGGTTTGTGCAAATGTATTATTCAAATCAACTTCAAGTTTTTGCCTTTAATTATCGCATGACCAGTATTTGTGGATATTTATACCAGTACGATCACATGAAATATGGAGGGATGGTTATTTGGTGCGCTATATTTTTTCCTGTTTTAGAAGGTATTTTGGTATTTATTTTTTTTTCCGTTTATGATATTTCAGGATGGTGAGAACATATGTAATTTTTTAATTTACGTGCGGTTTAATAATCTATGTTTTAGTATTAGATGATAAGCTTTAATTTATTTTGTAATTATCGTGTTCTGATAAGTCATTCCTAAATTTTGAAACGACGTACATTATTTCTCAATCGGTGAAAATCAAAAAGATAAAATTATATTACTAAGTGATAAAAATTATACCACCATTAATAACATTACTTATATCGTAAACGTCCATTTGCATAAATAAAAATGATAAAAATTTACATAAGATTTTATATAAAGAATTAAAAAAAAAAACATAAATTTGCGTAAATTATTTACAGTTACATTAAAAAAACTGCTTTATAAATTTAAATTAAAAAAAAAAAGCACAATAATAAAAAATTCGCATATTAAAAAAATTTTTTCGTTTGCATAACCTGCCGATCCAATTTTGCTTTTGCTATTTAATTTTTTCTCCGGTGTCGCACGATGGTGACCTTAATTTTCCGGAATTACCCGATAGATCCGAAAAAAATCACAAATTTTCTGATTCCATGTTATGCAAACCGAAAAATCAACTTTGCATGGCCTTATATGTGAACATGTCCTTATTAATTTACAGTAGATTAAAAAAAAATTAAATAAATAAAAAAATCCGACCCGCCGACTGGAATTTTGGAACACTCATGTTATGCAAAATGAAATTTAATTTTGCGTGGCCTTACCACATAGAAACATATCGTTTTGTACATAGGAAATTACTTCTTTTGAGCCTGCCACTCCTCTTTTTCTTGCAAAGTGTAATGACAGTTTTCATTTGAATTAACATCCAAATTGACGATTTCAATAATTTCCAGGGCTAATATGCTTATAAACACTCTATTCATGAATTCATGAATGGCATCATCAACTACTGTTTGTGAGATAAAACAATACCACATGCAAACCTTTTTAGTTAAAATTTATTATCATCAAAAAAAAAAGCATAAGCATAGTAAAAAAACCTTTCACTAAGTTTTTGTCTTGATTAGCATGCTTCGTCACTTGGTACACAGCACAAATTATAAAAATATTTAGTTTATTTCAATTGGCTTAATTGTTGAACATAAGAATTTTAAAATTATGATATCCAATATTTAAAATTTGGCTATGTGAGTCGTTTGGAATTTTAAGTGCAGTTAAACATTAATTATATTTATTTCGATCAATTAAAGAACGTATATATGTTTTCCATCGACGAATAAACGTTTCTAATCTCCTATCAAAGATTTTATGAGCCAGAAAGTTGTATCATTCCATATTAAGAATCAATAATGAAAAAATAACAAAGATTTGTTTAAAATTAAACTTTCGAAAGCTTATTTTTTATATATGAATTAATATAATTAATCTGGCATATGTAATACGCAACATATTTGTAGTACAGTATAATAAAACTTAAACATTTTGAACATTCATATGATTGTTAAATCTGTAATTTCCTGACTAATGTCGTAACTTGACATTATTTTTTTTTTTACATGCCAAATGTGATCGTACCTGGTCCTGCGCGGCATCACATGTCGCGTAGCTACAAAAAAAAAGATTCTAGAATTACAAATTTCTGATGACATTGATAATTATAAGGTACAATACAGTATTATTTATCATTATCGTTATGGAAAATGTAATAATTCAAACACATCATGACATTTGTCATGCGTGTGCACGAGATTGTAGTAGCATCGTTTTTAATAATCGAAAAAGATGGCCAAAATTTAAAAAACCACCTTACTTTAAATGGTTAGTCAATGATCGTAATAATGAAGCCAATACACTAAACAATTGAAATCATAACTTTCGAACAGTATACGGATTATAGTGTCATATTTAGCTCTAATATTGTAATCGTATCTATTCCTAGATTTAGCGCGACAACGTCGCGCAGCTACCCTAATTAGTATATGTATTTTATTTATTTCAATAATCGGATTTCTGATTAAAATTCATGCAGGGGATAGTAATAGATTTATCATTGTTATTGCAGGGGAAAAGCCGGACATCACCTAAATTTAGTTCAGCATGAAAAGCCATCGCTCCAGCCAAACTAAAGGCTATAGTGATAGATTGCCATTCATAATATGTTATAGTTATTTTATTGGTTGTAGAAATAACTAAATTTGCACGGGTTAACCAGGGTCACATGTCCGAAGGCATGTGACACGAGTTAGCCCGCGCAAATTTAGTTATTTAAACAATCCCATACCGATACAATAACTAACTAATTATTTGTACAGTACGAGTCTGACGTAACAACCCGTGCGTCACATTCACCTCAGTAAAAAGCCAATTTTAATATTATAAGTAAATAAAAACGAATCTACACGTATCTATTATTTAAATTGTTAATTCTTTCGTGCAAAATATCAAACAATTAAATCAAAATCCAAGCATTAACCTTAATAATGTAAAATCTCATTTACAAGAATTTTTTTAAAACTAAATCTAATTTAAAAGCAAAAACATAGCTACGTATAGCCTTATCCAAAAGTTTTAAAAAAGCGAAAATTCAATAACATAACCTCGTACAGTGAAAAATATATTAAGAAAGTAAAACAAAATAACATATGACTCAGTAACGTGCAATCCGCCCAAAAAGAAAATGCGAATCTGTCTAATAAAGAATTTAAAGAATGCGAAGATTAAAGGCGAAGTTCTAATAATGTATGATTTGTACACTAAAAATTTTTTTAAAAAAAGACAAAAAACCCAATAAAAAAGAAAGCGAAGATCTAATAATGTATTACTTATCCAATAAAAATTTAAAAAAAAAAACAATCGAAAAAGTCAAACAATATGCAATTCTATGTAAGAATTTAAAGAAATGAAGTAATAATAATCTATCCAAGACAATTTTTTAAAAAAAAGCGAAAACAAATTAATGCCGACACCATCCAATAAAAATTTAATTTTAAAAATGTGAAGATAAAACTTAATAATAATAAAAAATAAAATAATTAAATCGGGACACTTTCATATTTTTATCAAATATGAAAGTGTTCCGATTTAGTTATTTTTTAAAAATGTACCAATAAATGAATGAAAAAAGCACGGGTTATTACATAAGACCCGTACAGTAAGTAAAAATTTCAGGGTGCCCTAATTTCCCACACCAATTCAATATCGGAGAGCTATAAAATTGATTAATAACACAGATACTCTGATATGTGAATAATTAGTAGAACCAATCAGAAGTGGTGGATAAATTCAAAATTTCGGTACTGCCATTTTTAATTAGTATAACAATGTCGATTAAACATTAGTATTTTTCGTACTACTGATTGGCTATTTCCATTTAGTATTTGTACTCGAGTATCCACGGTTCTTAGTAAGCCCTTCTTATATAATCAGGCGAAATTGATTAATGAGGTAATTAAAAATCCAAGGCATGTAATATTTGCCATCAGTTGTTAAAGTCTGATATAAAATGACAAGGAAAAAATGGAATGATCTCTATAAATTTTACAAATCAAATTATAATAAATATATTATAATCTTTCCTTATACTTTAAAATGAATTACTACTTAGTTGCAATTTTGACGCTTTCTGGCTACTTTTTGTACAAATATTATATTTATCCTTTATATTTGTCTCCGTTACGTAAAATTCCCGGTCCACCTATTGACAATTTCATACTTGGTCATTCTACCTCTATTTTAAGTGAGAATCAAGGTGAAGTTTACGTTAACTTGAAAAAACAATATGGTGGGATAGTTCGGTACCATATCTTATTAAACGAACCCTATATATTGATTTCGATCCCAAACTTGTTCAACAAATACTGGTAACTCGTTCATATGATTATTTAAAATCTTTCCCTAACAAAGTTTCGGTAAAACAACTTATTGGTGAAGGGATTTTTTTTGCTCAAGGAGATGTTCATAAACAACAAAGAAACATGATGAGTCCTTCATTTGCCATTGGCAATGTCAAGGTAATCTTTAATTAATATTACCATTTGTTTTAAAAAAAAAAATTAATCTTTATATTTTATTATTTCGACTTTCTTAATATTAAGGAAATGATGCCAACATTCGTTCAAGGTGCCAATCGATTGAAAGATTTGTGGGTGAACCAAATTGGTAATAAGAAAGAAGAAGAATTACTGTTACTAATTTAGTTCCAAAAATAATTTTAGATATGATTGGTCTTGTTGGTATGAATTAATTGGCATTTGTTTTTTTTTAAACATTTGATTTTATAATTTTACTAATAATATTCATGATCATAATCAAATTATTTCAATAGGATTTAATTATGAATTTAATTCTACTACCACAGACTCTGAATTATCTAGAGCATATCATTCAATACTTGGTGAAAAATCTTCATTTATATTCTTGGGTCTTATTGAATATTTTCCGTTTCTCAGAAAAATTTCAACCCCTAAGAACAAAAAATATTGGAATTCTATTAATACTATCTATAATGTTGCTGATAATATTATTACTGAACAAAAAAATAATCTTATTCGAGGAAAGGATTTATTGTCTTTGTTAGTTAAATCAAATGAAAATTTACCTGCTGATGAACAATTAACACATAATGAATTACGTAGTCAAGTAAATAAAAAAATTTTTTACATAAATTATTACATGTAAAATATATAACTTATATACTGTATCTAACATTATTTTTTATTTAAATTTTTAATTTTAGGTCATGACATTACTCTTAGCTGGACATGGAACAACTAGTACTGTATTATCTTGGACACTATACTTTCTTGCCAAAAATCCTGATATACAAGATCAACTTCGTAAAGAAATACTTAATGTATTTATTGATCCTAATCATTTTCCAAGTTTTGAGGAAATTGATCAATTGAAATTTTTAGAATGTGTATTTAAAGAAGCTTTAAGGATTACTCCACCTTGTATGATTCAATATTTATCTTTATTACTCAATCTATTTACTGTAATTTATTCTATTTTATTTACCTTTCTTATTTTATTCCATCTCTATTTTAAAGCACCTTCATATATGCGTTGTAATTTGAAAGATGAAATTATGAATGGTTATGTTATTCCAAAGGTATTTTCTAAATAACTTTTCCTAATTCAATTTTTTATTTTTTTTGATATTAATATTAATATATAACGTTTAAATTTTTTTTAAAGAATACTCCATTAATTATTTCTTCATACGCAATCCATCATGATCCCTTAATTTGGGGTGAAGATGTTGAATCTTTTAACCCATCTCGATGGTATAAAATCAAAAATATCAAATAGTAATTTCATACCTTTTAGTGATGGTCCAAGAGGTTGTTTAGGAATGAGAATGGCTCATTTATTATATAAAACATTTTTATCTATAATTATTAGAAATTTAAAATTTGGATTGGTTGATGATTTTACTTTCAAAAAGAGAACTTTTGGTATATGTCAACCTGTTCCTGGGATGGATTTATTGGTTTCAAAAGTGGAGCATTAAGCTGCTAAATGATATTTATTTTAAATTATATTGAATTTATTTTTTTGCTTTAAACCAGTTTTTATCAATAAACGTTTTCTACAATTTATGATTTATACAATAAATTTACTTTTAAGCTCGTTTATTGCCATACAAGGAAAGGAATACACCGAAGATATGAGTTACTGGCAAATTAAGTGTTATATCTCTTGGCATCTAATTGGTATTGTTACACTTAAACCACCTCTAAAACGGTTCAGTGGAACTGGGTTTGATAATAGATGAATGCTTCACGTACCCTATTATGAAAACTCGATACACGGAAATGCATGCATAAATACGAAATTGTATGCGGGTAAGCACGCACTGCACGGAAACTGCACGAAAACTGATCATCCAAAAAAATTTAATACACGTTATCACACGAAAAATTGAAATCCGTGCACTATCGTGCATAATATTATATCCATATATTGACGTGTTTTAATCTTAATGATCACATAATTTCCATGCACAATCGTTAAGATTCTTAACGATCATAATTTTCGTGCACTGCGTGCAGAATCGGTAAGATTCTTAACTATCATAATTTTCATGCACTGACATTAAGATTCTTAATGATTATTGCGCTTTGCAAAAAATTGTGACCCTGTGATTTTCACGGTGATAATGACGGAAAATCTCTGTGATTCTTAATAAAAATTCAAATTTAAATTTTTATATTAAATTATGCTTTCAATCATAGTTTCGATCAGCGATCATATATAAAAAATACGTCATTCCCAAAACTTATATATTTTGATATTTGTTTTTTTCGACAAACATATTTTCTTTCTTTTTACATAAATATTCCTTTAATACTTGGTTATAATGGTAATTGAACTTCTATTATTCTACAATATTGATCCCATGTGGAAGGCATAAGCTAGGGCATGAATCCTGTTATAGTTTGTACGTTGGGTAGCTTCCTTGTATATTCGGTATATTTCCCTGAAGCATGTGTTTGGGTCACTATTAATGGTCATTGGTACATGAACTGAAAATATCTGGTCAGTACTACGGCGTACTAGATCATCCTTAATAGCAGCCATTGGATCGACAAATGTGGTAATGTTCCTGGCATGATCTGCTGGAATAGTACAGGTATGGCTATCATCCTGCATAATAGTCACATTGTTTGGGTTCACAATAATTGTTCTAGTATATTGCAACCTGTTGCAAAGTTGTTGAAGTTCACACACTTTTTGGTAGAGTTGGGGGTGAAGCCAGATAGGTCAGGTAGTCATTTTGTTCAAGAAAAGTATTTAATATTTGTATTAATGATAAGAAGGAATTTAGAATAAAAGCAAGGTAATTTCAAGCTCATTTTATATCTTTAAAATTGTTCACTTGTATCGCTACTTTGAAAAAATTTTAATTTAGCTTGGAACATTGGTTTAACACATGCTTTTGCTTCGCGATTCCCACATGCTAATATTTACTTGCATGTGCTTTTTCCTGTGTTTTCCGCATGTTTTGTTTCTGTGCTAACCATGTGGCAAAAGTTTTGCTTAGCAATGTTTTGCAATACTCGGCAAAACTTGGCAAAAACTTGGCAAAAATTTTGTTTTCTCTTGTGTTTTTAGCAATTTTGGCAATTTTATTGTCTTTTCCTCCCCTTAAAATTGTGAGGTCTCTGAACTTTCTAGGCTAATTCATCTAAAATTAGCTTCTATTATTCTGATTGGTGTTCATACAAGTTCTAATTTTTAATTCTGTAAATCACATCATTATTGTTGTGATTCTCATTGTTTGTTTACAGTTAATTGATTTTCCATTTTGAAATAATCCTTGTAATCGTCAGATTCTATTTATTTTTGAGTCTTGGACGTTTGTTCCTTCTCAAAAATTTTACCATTCCCAACTGCCTTGGTTAATATTCTTTTCTTTTGTTCTTTTCTATATCCTAAATAATTTATCTCTTTTTCTTTTAGATAAACCTTTTGTTGTTTGAAAAACTTTGCTGAATTTTTCTGTTTTACATTGCTTTACGTCGCTTTGCTTTTCCCCAGGTGTGTATACTTTCAGGCTGTGAGCTTAGCCTCAACACTTGCTGTGTGCGAAGCTGGTCTTCTATGTTTGGGTGAGCGCTCTATATTCGTTTTACCACTATAGTAGTCGCCCCAGTAGATATTTTCTGATTCAACTCAGTCTTTCACAAGTGTGGTGGCCAACGCACTTGTGTTTTTTTTATTTTCCCTTTTTCAGTATATATAATGCTTAGAAATAGTTGTTTCTAATTTATTTTTATTTTATAGATGACTCATACTAATAAAGCTGATTCCGTTCCTTCCCGAATGGCGAAGCTCCAAAACTGCCTGATAAACTATCAAGAGCAAGCACAAGAAATAAATCCTCCTGACGTTGAAGCCCTTCGGCAAGCAAGTCTATACGAGCAGATGATTCTAGAATGAAATAGGTGGAGGGCTTGGGCGGCAAACTTGGAAGCTGAAAAAAAAGAGTTGCAAAGAAGAGTCGGAGAAGTAGAAAGAAGAAGGGTCCAAGAAGCTGAAGAGTTGGAAGAAGAAAATCGAGAGTTGGAAGAAGAGAATAGGGAGTGGCGAAGAAGGATGGAAGAAGTAAATAAAAATCGTCATATTATTTTACAAATAATTTTTGTATCTATTTTAATTTTCTTTGTAAATAAAATTCTTAAATTTTTCGAAATTTTGTAAATAATATTAATAGTAATTATAATGTTTAAAAAAATTTTTTTTTTCGTGATAATTAATATTGTAATAATAATAAAATAATAATAAGTTTTTAAGTAATGATAAATAATAAATAATGAGAAATAATAATAATAAATAATAATCTTAATAAAGTTAATAAAATTAAAAAGTGTTAACAAAATTATATGTTTTGGTTTATTGTTGTTTCGATTACAACTTGGGGTTTCCAGTTTTGTCATTCATAGTATTTTTCAAGTCTGTCACTGTTATAGTATCATTTGAGAATTTGGCCTTTGTCATTTCATAATTTATATGCACCGTTTCCAAGTTTAGTACATATAGTATAAGGTCCTTTCCATTTATCCTCAAACTTGACAGATCTAGAAGATTCTATATCTTTTCGTTGTACCCAAACTTTTTCACCAATTTCGAATTCTACCGGTTTTATCCGAGCATCATGTCTTTGTTTCTGTTTCTGTTGTGATGTCTCTGTATTTTTCCGAGCATGTTCATGAGTTTCTTCTAACTTGTCCATTAATTCATAAGCTCGAGTTAAAATACTATCTCCAAGGTCTATTTCTGATTCTGTTTCAGTAGTGGGTAGTATGGCTTCAATAGGTAATATAGCTTGTCATCCGTAGACAAGTTGAAATGGAGTATATCCAGTAGTGGCATGTTTCTTGGTTCGATATGCAAATAATACTGGAGGTAGATATACATCCCAGTCTTGGCTTGTTGCAACTTTTGCAAGAGATTCACATAAGGTTCTATTTAGTCATTCTACCATTCCATTTGTTTGTGGATGGTATGGTGATGAAAACTTATGATGTATCAATAATTTTTCACACAAGATTCTAATCATATCACTTCTAAAATTAGGTCCTTGATCCAAGAGAATAATTTTTGGAATTCCATGTCGACATACTATTTCAGTAAATATAAATTGAGCAAGGGTTGCAGCACTGGCATCAGGTACTGCTTGTGCTTCAGGCCATCGTGTAAGGTAGTCAGTGGCTACAATAATATATCGATTTTTCAGAGTCGTGATTGGTAAGGGTCCTACTAAGTCAATTCTAATTCGTTCAAAAGCTTGTCCTATTTTGATAGGATGCAAAGGTTCTTTTCTTCGTGACTTGCCTTGTCTTTGGCATTGTTCACAAGTTTTAACATATTCTTTAATGTCTCTATACATTTGATCCCAATAATATCGTTCAGCAATTTTATGGTACATAGCATCTATTCCTAAATGTTCAGCAGTAGGATGACTATGCATCATATAAAGTACAGAGTCTACTTCAGGCCATTTGATTACTCGAAATGGCTTGCTTGGGTTTTTTCTATTGTGTTTATACAATAGTCCATTCAGAATCTCGAAGTATTTAGCTTGGGTTTGTAATTGTTTCTGTTGATAATCAGTAAAGTCCGTAGGTATAGTTTCCGATTTCAAATAATTATATAAATTAGAATATTGATCCAAATTCATTTAGAGAATAGGATTTTGGTCAGAGTCTCGATAAAGCATCCACATTAGAGTGAATCCTTCCAGGTTTATGCACTACGACAAAGTTGTAAGGTTGTAATTTCAAAATCCATCGTCCAATTCGTCCTTTTGGTTCAACTGTTTTAAGCCATTTTAATGCTAAGTGATCTGTTACAAGGGTAAATTCTGTAGCTCCCAAGTAACTATGATAATGCTCTATAGCCCATACTATAGCAGCACATTCAAGTTCAGTAGCATAATAATTTTGTTCAGCTGGTTGAAGGCTTTTGCTTGCATAGGCAATAGGATGTTCTTTTCCATCTCTATCCTTTTGGCTTAAAGTCGCACCAAAACCATAATAAGAAGCATCAGTAGCAAGAATAAATCTTTTGCTAAAGTCTGGGTAGGCTAGTACAGGTGCAGTAACAAGCTTTTCCTTCAGTTTTTCAAATGCTTGTTGCTGTTTGCTTCCCCAATAATAAGGTTCATCTTTATGTAGTAGTTGATTCAACGGTTGAGCAATAGCAGAAAAGTTTTTAATGAATTGTCAATAATTTCCAACTAATCCAAGAAAAGATCGTAACTTGGCAGTGTTTTTAGGAGGTTGAATCTTTTGAACAGTTTCTATTTTTGTGGGATCTGGTGCAATTCCTTTTTCACTGATGATATGTCCTAAGAATGGTAAGGACTTCATCCAGAAATTGCATTTTTCTATATTTAGTTTTAATCCAGCATCTCTAATACGTTGAAATACAATTCTCAAATATTTTAAATGTTCATCAAATGTTTTAGAAAATACATTGGTATCATCAAGATACACAACTACAAACTTCCATGCAATTCCCTTATAAACTTGGTCCATAAGTTGTTGAAAGGTAGCAGGTGCATTGCATAGACCAAATGGCATTACATTGAACTCGTAAGTACTATATTTTGTGATAAATGCAGTCTTTTCCTTATCGTGTTTATCCATTAACACTTGCCAATATCCACTTGCAAGGTCAAGGGTAGAGAACCATTGGGATCCAGCTAAAGTATTTAACATTTCCTGTATTCGAGGTAGAGGATAAGCATCCTTTTTGGTAATGCTATTGAGTTTTCTGTAATCAACACAGAATCTCAATTTGCCATTCTTTTTGCAAACAAGAACAACAGGTGATGCCCAGGGGCTTGGGCTTTCGGATGGTTGAATGATTTTGCTTTCTAGCATTCATTTAATTTCTTTCTTGATAAATTTTTGTTCACTTGGAGGTATATTATAAGCTCGTTGTTTAATTGGAGGCACATCCTCAGTATAAATTCTATGCTGTACCAGATCTGTTCGTCCTAGTTCATTGATATCTTTTGCAAAGAGATCAGAGAACTCATCAAGTAAAGCTCTAAATTTTAATCCTTGTTCTTTTGTTAAAGGTCCAATATTAACATGATCTGTTTTCTCTAATACATATTCTTCATAGGGAATTAATGTTTCTATGGTATATACAAAATTATATTTTAGTGTATTTCTTTGCAAAACCAGTTGCAAAGCTTCTGATTCAGTTGGCAAGTCTTCTGATTCTTTAGGTAGTTTTTCATCCTGCCCAGGATAATTTAAAAATTTTGCTGGGTGGAGTATAATTGAGAGTAATAGTTAGCTTGTTGTTGATGATGAAGAATTTGGTCCTTGAAGAAATTAGTAAGTTGGTCATAGGTTTCCTCAAGATATTGAACTCGGGCCTCCAACCATTCAATAATTTGTAAAAGAGTTTCATCATTTTGGCTAACTTTAGTGATCATTTCAATATCAGATTGGGGTTGTTTTCCTTTAATCTCCTCCATAGGCTGGTCAGATACTTCAGGCAGCAGTAAAGAAGAGTTTGATGATCCTTCCCCAGGATCATTAGGTAGAGTAAATTTGTTAATATCTTGGTAGCAGTCATTACAGTATCCTTGGTTTGGATCAAGCTCAGCAAGTTGTGTTGCTATCAAGCATTCATGGCATAATGCAACTTTTCCTTCAAGTTTTTCCTTAAATTTTTAATTGCTTGTCGAGTATCAAAATCTGGTTGGGATATATCAAATGATTCCTGTAAGATTTGTTGTAGGGTGGCTTCCTCAACTTCTGTAAGAGCGATTTGTTATGATTCAGATCGTAATAGGATAGTAATCTCATCATTGGTCCAGTCTCGGTTGTATTGGTCAGTATCTTGTTCTTTTAGTATTTCCATCATGTCTTTATTATTATTATCCTTTAACAAAGCTTGTACAATCCAATAGATTCTGCTTTGGTTCAAATTATACTGATGTCTAGCATTTCTGGTAGACTCAGTATAATGTCTAATTCGAGTCCAAATTTCATAGTTTGGATTATGTTGTAGGTTCTGGCTTACTTTGTAAGCATACATGTGTTCTAATTCACAGAACCATAACTCATCCCTAATGCTTTCTAAACGATGCATTCGAGCTCTGGGTTTTTGTTGTGCACAGATTTTGCAACTAACTAGGGTTCCTCATCCTAGCCCATGATGATAGTATTCTTGGCTGAGAGGATTATCATGGTCCAATGCCTCGATATAAGTTTTATAGCAAGTAGTACATATAAGTCGGTTTTCATGTAATTGTAGTCTTTCTGGTTGTTGTGGGTTTTTGCATTGGCAGCAGTGGTGGGTTCTATATTTTCCACCGTAAAACTATCTGTTTGCATCAACATCATTTTTGTCACAACCACATCGATAGGTTAGGTTATCCAATTTCTGCTATGCCAAAGGACAATTAATTTCAATATGTCCTAGTTGTTGACAACCATGGCACTGATTGAAAGAGCAATCCTTAAATAGATGGTTTGTCTCATTACAAGTTCTGCAACTTGCACGTCTAGGCTGTCTATTTGGGCAATTTAAAGTTATATGACCTATTCTATGGCAATAGCGACATTCATTATTTGGACAATTTTTATATTGGTGGGTTCTTGAACCACAAGATTTACAATGAGGTAGTTTCCTAGTTCGGGTTGGGGTCAATAAATAGTCCATTCTTCCTCTCCTTCAGAGGATACAACAGAGAAAGCATAAGCTTCATGAGGGATTAAAAATTCTTCTTCATAGAGCTCTAAATCTTCAAGAGTAGTACAGGTAGGATATTTCTTTGGGGGTTGATCTTGTTCATAGGAGGTATCCAGGATAATTTCTTTTCCTTTCCAGTACATAGTATACTAACAATTTTTCCAATTGTAATTGGCTTCTACTTTTCTAGACCAATCATTTCTAAGCAATAAAGAATAAGAAGTAGTAGGCACCACTTCAACATCAATAGGGATAGTCCTTCTCTGTATTTTAACTAGTAAGTTGCGAATAATTTCTAAGAGTCTGGAAGAAGTTCCAGTAGCACCAACAATCAAACTTTGGGATAGTTCTTCAATTTTGAGTCCCAATTCCTTAACAGCATCGTGAGCAATCATACTAACAGATGCTCCACTATCAATAATAGCTGGGTAAGTTCTATCTTTTATATCAACATAACATTTAACAGGTGTAATATGTACATCTGGTTGTGGTTTGGTATTTTCACAGTTCAACTCAGTAATATAGTTGGTAAGAGTAGTGCGAATAGAGTAGTTGTCCAAAAAGTCTTCCCAGGTTCTAGATTTAGATTTAGGTTTGGTTTTAGCGGCCATGTTTACATCGCGGTAATAAGGCGAGGGTGAGCGAGTGTAGCGTGGTCCCTATCGTTCTTGGCTTCTATCTCTTGATCTACTTCGATCTCGAGAGCTATTTCTGTTTCTATTTTGTCCTCTATATCTAGAACGACTTCTACTTCGATTATTTCGATAGTTATTATTATTATTAGATCAGTTGTAGTTGTTGTTGTTGTTGTTATAATTATTGTTATAGTTGTTTCTTCTGTTTTGATTATTGTTGTTGAAGTTATTGTTTCTAGGTTTTCCTCTATTTTTGTTCCTTGAATCATATTGTCGTTTCGACAATCAGCCATAAAGTGTCCTGGCTTTCCACAGTAATAGCAGACAGCTGTAGTTTTTGAGGAATTGAACTTGGTTTCAGTAGTATAGACGGGCTGATGTTGTTGTTGCTGTGCTAAATTAATATTCAACTTAGCAATTTGGTCCGTTAATTGAGCCATAACATCAGGTTCAGATGAGGCTACAAATTTTTCAGTTTTTCATTGCTTTGCAGTGGTAATAGCAGTATCCAGATTGGCAGGTCCTGAGGCTTGAACAGGCATTGCGAACTCAGATCATAGGCCTTTAATAAATAATTGTAGGATAAAGTCATTTGGTAGGCCCGTTACTTTTCCACTAAGGTCCTTAAATCGGGTGGCATAAGCATCAATTGTATCAGCTCTTTGCTTGATTTCAAAAAGCTGTTGTTGCCAAGAAGCTTTTTGTTTCATGTTACTAAATCGTGTTTTAAATTTGGGTTTGAAGCTGTGTTCCACATCATCATTATTGTTATAGGCCGTAAGTCCAGCACCATTAACCCATTCAGCAGCAATTCCTTTCATATAGGCTTTAGCTAGAGGAAGTTGTCGATTAGCACTCCAGTTATTAGCTGTAGCAGCTCGGCCAAATTCCTTAATCCAGTCAATAGGGTCTTGTGTTCTATCACCTTTAAAAGGTTCGATTTTGATTAAATTCTTTTCTCATCCTTGGTTCTGTTCAATAGCTTGAGCCAGTTGGTTAAGAGCTTCAGCTGCATCATTCATATCCATATTGGCTTCGTCGTCAGATGAGTCTGTTTCTGATATAGAGTCTTGGTCGTCGGAGTTGTTAACTACCTGATTAAGAACGCTAGTAATATATTCACCAAGAGATGTAGTAGATTCTGTATCTGAATAATTATCTACTATTCTTTGAACTATTTCCTCAGTATTGGTAAGATCAGGATATAAAGGACTATAAGGGGTTCAATATCTTGATTATTGTCAATCCAATTAGCTTCGTCTGTGGGTGGATATAGTGGTGATTGTTCAAATCTATATTGGGTATTATCTAAGTGAAAATGTAAGACAGGTGAGGATGAAGGGACTAATTTGTCAATTGGATCAGAAGTATGATAAGTGGTAGGAAGAACTAATAGACTTAAAGGAGCAGTATAGGGGTTTTGAATAAGTGCAGGACTAAATGTAGGAGTAGTATAAGCTCCAGGAATATAGATAGTATTCCAATTATTAGTAGTCTCTAGTTGTGGATATAATGGAGTATACTGTCTTGAAGTTGATTGCTCTGTTTCATGNTAGCTTCGTCTGTGGGTGGATATAGTGGTGATTGTTCAAATCTATATTGGGTATTATCTAAGTGAAAATGTAAGACAGGTGAGGATGAAGGGACTAGTTCATCAATTGGATCAGAAGTATGATAAGTAGTAGAAAGAACTAAGGGACTTAAAGGAGCAGTATAGGGGTTTTGAATAAGTGCGGGGCTAAATGTAGGAGTAGTATAAGCTCCAGGAATATAGTTTATTTAATCAGTATTCCAATTATTAGTAGTCTCTAGTTGTGGATATAATGGAGAATACTGCCTTGAAGTTGATTGCTCTGTATCATGATCCACAGTTGCAGAAGACCACGAGTTAGTTGTACCAGAGAGCGAAGATATGTCAGGTGAAGGAGAATTATTTTGTAATGCTAAAGGAGTAATAGGACTAATAGGAGCAGATCCATCACTAATAGCTTGTTCAGGACTTGGTGAGACAGAATAAAAAGTAGTGGTATTTTCTGGTTCAATTTCTATAGTAGAAGTAGATATATCGTGGATTTCACCACCAAATTCAATAATAGTTTCACTTGGTTCGGTAGGAGTAGAAGGAGATGAGAATAAAGTATCAGGAAGAGGTGTATTAGTTGCTATTTTAATATTAATTTGAGAGGTTTCACTATTTGAAACAGGACTATTATCATGTTCAAGAGTAGTAGTTTCAATATCAATAACAGTTTCTGAACTAGTAGATTGAGTAGGGTGAGTAGAAAGTAATTGTGTGTTTTCTAAATTAACAGGAGAAGAGGTAGATAAAGGAGTATAACTTGGTTGATCAATATAAATATCGTATTGGTTTTTATATATCTCATTAATTCGAGGAATTTGTATATGGGAAGTATATTGTCTAAATAAAGTAGAAATAGTTGCACGTGGAGGAGGTACGTTGTGTGAATACCGGCAACTAAAAATAATATCACAGGCAGCAGATCAAGCAAGGGACCATCCAACAACATGAAGTCGAGCAAAATTATACTGTGTTTGCTGACTATAAGATGTAGCGTTATAGGTTTGGAATACCAATCCCAAAAACTATCAAAATTTGTTGAAAAACTGAAAGTGCGTGAACGAAAACACAATTGACAAGATAAATCAGGTGCACTGAATTGTAGGACTTGAATAGCTAATAAGTTATTGTTATGGGCTTGTTGATATCTGATAATAGCGTTATTATGTAATCGAGTTAGGGTATCTCCCATAAGATCTAAGTAAATTAAAGAAAAAAGATGAGAATTTATCTACCAGAGATAAGTTAGTAATAAATAATATAGTTGACTATTCGAGAATGTAAACGATAAAATAATATTTTGCACGCGAAGAGAGAGAGAAATAAAATAAAATATGATTTGAAAAATTCAATAATGTCGACAAATAAATCAGTAATAATAATAGTTAGTAATATCAATTCAATTTTAATAGCATGCAATAAATTTGTTAATATGGCGGCTGTACTTGCAAGAGGTAAAAGCATAAACTCTCCAAGTTTGTTTTACAAAATAAAATACAATTCAATTTAAAGATTAAATAGTTATACTTAATAATACCAAAATTCCAATATTGCTTTTTCAAAGGCCAATCCTGCAATAATAATAGAAATAGGATTCAAGATGTATAGTCCTAGTAGAGCTTGGTGATTTCGTCTATGATTTCACACTTTTCCCCAAGAGGTCCACTTGATTCCAAAATGGTTTCCTTCAAAGAAGCAGAGTTTTGTTTAGGCAATAAAATTTCAAAGAGCTGTTTTAGTTTCAAACGGGCAGAGTTTCCCTTAGGTTTTAGTAAGCTTGCAAGAAAGGAACAAGGGTTTGCTTTAAGAGAAAGAAGTGTTTCCACCGTTAAAAGAGGTTATTTCCGCCAGAAGGCACCAAAATGTTACAATGCTATAGCCTTCTTGTATTGAATATAGCAAAGTAACAAGGTCACCCGGTGCAGTGATGTATTTATGAATATACACGGGGTGGAGGTGAAGTATACTTTTTTTACTTCAAAAATAATTCATGATAAAGATAGTATATAATTTTATTAGATAATATAAGATGGTAATAAGCCTTGCCTGTAGGAATTACTCTAGAGGGGGAATATTACACTTTACAAGATAATTATAAAGAGGGTAAGGATATTATTCTAAGCTAAGATTCTAGGTGAGGGTATTGAACTCTCTTTTGCAGGAAGGGAGAAATGCTTCCTTTTTATAACTTTTCTATCCTAAAAGGTGTAACAATTCTATTGTTAATTTATGCAGAGATAACTAGAGATAATTACTGCATTATTGTAGAGATAGTTAGAGGTATTTGTACAGAGGTAATTAGAGATATTTGTTTGGGGTAAACAAGACATTTGTGTGGTGATAGATAGGGATATTGTGTGGGGATAAGTGGGGATATTTGTATAGAGGTAGGCAGGGATATTTGTGCAAAGGTAAGTAGGGGTATTAGTGTAGAGGTAGTTGGGGGTAGTCGTGTAGAGGTAATTGGAGATAGTCGTGTTGCGTCTTGTATTACCTAAGTTACTAGTTGGTGTAACCTTGTGTTACCTAGTGTAACCAAGCCGCAGTAGTGTGGCGCAGTTACTGTGCCTCATTCTTTTACCCAATAGAATCTTTTCCTATATTTATACTATAATAATACAATAATAAAATATACTAATATAATAATAATATGACTAAATATATAATAATGAAATATTAACTATATGAAATAAATTATACGTTCACGAAGTCTATTCTGTACTACATCACTACGCTATCCTAAAAACCTGTTTTATAACAATGTTATTATTAGGGTTATTATATTTACTATATCTGTTCTATTGGTCTCTAATTCTATTCACTTTTTTTGTTTTTCTATTGTAAATTTTTAGTATTAAATTTTACTAATTAAATATAAAAATATTTTTAAATTTATTGCTTTACTAATGGTCTAACAATATATATTTAAATAATTGCTATTTGTTAGCACTGGTTATTATGTGTATATGTATTAATATATGCTATTATATATTATCTGCATATAAGTATGCATGAGACAATACACAAAAAAACATAAAATTGCATGTTAGAATATGCACTGCCTGCATGAAATCCAGGGTTGGGCAACTGGACAATTGGACAATTGGAAATTTGTCCAGTGTCCAGTGTCCTAATTGTCCAGTAAAAAGCAATGGATTAAGAAAAATAATCACTGGACAACAAAAATTAAAAAAAAATTATAATTTTTAAAATTTTAAACAAAAAAAATTAAATAAACTAGATAATTAACCAATTCTGTTAAAATCAATAACTTAAAAAAATTAATTTATTAAGCCTGTTCCTGCTATATAATATAATATTTATAATATTTCAAGCCTGATATCTCTCAAAACCTGCTTACCATGCATATTGCTTTGGGAGGTTAACATCATTTGAAATACTATCCTTTACAATTGCAAGCAAATTGGTTGCATATAGATATCTTATTTAGTTAAATACAGTATTATGTGGCCAACATATTTATTGCTTATTAATTTTTTCAAATGTACTATATGTGCTAACAGAAGTTTGACTGATATACAATAATTAAACTAAATTTTAAAATTAAATAAGAATAAAATTAAATTAAATCAAAGGTATAGTGCATTATTATAAAATTTTAGCTACATTTTTAAGAATTAGCTAGAACAATCCTCTGGAAGTACTAGTTATCTGACCAGATATGTTGTGCTTTGACTAATTTATTTATTTATTGAATTTTTTTATAAATATGTCACTGGACACTGGACATGCACTAGACATTACACTGGACAATTTGGAAACGTCCAGTGTCCAGTGAAAAAGCACTGGATATACAGCTTGCCCAACTCTGATGAAATCAGCACCTTATGCATACTTTCTTATACATTGTCTTATATAGATTTATATATAGGTTCATATAGTTCTGTATTCAAACTTTTTCATGCATTACTGTAACATGTTATGCAGCAAATTGTTATAAAAGTGCTTAGTACTTTAAATAAATAATTATAAAGGTTTTCATATAATTTGCTTTTATAAAAAACTAAATATATAAAGATACAGATAATTGTATAAGTTATTAATAAAACTATATTTATGTATTGTTAACTTGGTAAATATAAAGACTTTTGTAGTAATCATATAATTAAGAGCATTAATTCATTTAATAATTAGAAATCAAATTTTATCTGTATATGAAGACACAAATATAAATGTTTGTTAATTAGTATATGAAGATACTAATATTTTATTTAATAAATATAAGTAGAAGAACATCAAGATTTATACATGTTTTATCAATATGAAAATTAATAATCATATTTATCAGTTATAATGCATCTGTTCTATTATAGTTATGCTTGATTAATTATAAACAATAGATAAGATATATAATATATATATAAACTATGTTATTTACAAAAACTATTAGAACTAATAGTTTGACTAGCTTTCTTGGCATTTGTGTGATATTGCTGTTAATGCATGTAGGTAAGTCATATGTACAATTTTATTAAGTCAATACTCCTTCTGGTTTAATTATAAACTCTGCAAGTAAAAATTACCAATCATAAATATTTCTTAAGAAGAAAACAATTTTCTCAAAATAATATTTATTAATTATAAATTTTAATAAGGCTAGTCTCCTATAATAAAAGCAAATTTAATAGCATTGAATAGGTTTAGTATTCTTAAAATAAGGGAAGTAGTATAATGTATTGTATCAATTCCATATATTTTAAAAAATTATATGCTTTAACTATTGCTTAATTGTAATAATCAGAGACAGTTTAAGCAGCATATATTCTATTAATTCTTGATGGGCCTCTTTCTTGAGTAACTTATCTTTATAATATAAAGATTTTTATTTAGCAATAACTATATCAAGTTGATTAGAATAATTTTTGGTGGGCATTTTTAATTTTTTTTTTGAAATTCTTTTAAAGGTAAATAGAATTAGTTGTCGATAGTAATATGAGTTTGAGTAGTAGTATTAAGTCCAAATAAAATCATTAAACTAAATAATTTATGACTAAATAGTGCTAGCTTTTTTGAATATGCATACTTTTTATTTAATTCTCCAGATTTTGGTGCATATAATATCATTTCAATAATAGTGTATTGATTGGTGTATTAAGAATCAGACCATTATTTATTTTAATTGGTGATCTGTATATAAACTAGTGAAAAAATGTAGTAAACTACGAGGATATATTTACTATATAATTTTTTCTTTTTTGGAATCTGGTGTTTTCCTATAGATAAAGCAACTTCGTACTAAGCAAACTTTTCTTGTGCACATATCAAACATTGTAGAGAAGGAAATTATAAGCACAATAGTAGTTAAAACATTGAAATCAGCCTAGCAGATCATGAGATATAGGCATTTTTGTCTTTATAACTATTTGTTTACTTCTTTGTTTACATTATATAGTCGTGAGAACAAAACACCTTTATCTCATAATCCATTGGGCTAATTTTAGTATTTCAACTTCCATTATGCTCATATTTTTTCTTTCCTACAACTTTTATCATGTGCATAAGGGAGGTTTACTTAGTACAAAATTAATTTGTCCTTGTGGAAGTACCAGATTCTGAAAGAGGCAAAATTTAATAGTGAAAATTACTGAAAATCATAAGATTTTTCACTGCTTCACATGCAGATCACAAATTAAGTTTATATATATCTTGTACAACTCTCTTATATATTAAATAGAAATCCTTCTATTTAGATAGTAATTTTTCAGATAAACTTTTTCTGTAATGCATCATACAAAAGCACTTAATAATTTTTAGCAAATAATTGTTTGATCCTTTGTGCTTTTTATTCCAATAAAATTTTTGACAATCTTGGAATGTTTTAATATTTTTCTTTGCTTTTTTCTTACTATAGTTAATTTTTTAATAATTATATATAGCTGAGTTAGTATAGTTTATTCTAGAATTTTTTATTGAAAAATCAATAAGTAAGCTTCATAACCATATATAAGCATAAATAATAAGAATTTAGTAGTTGATTGCTTAGCAGTTTAACAAGTAAATAATACTAATAGTATTAATGCATTCTATTGATTTTATTAATCCAATTTGGCTAAAGGTTTATATATTGCTCTGTTAAACTATTCTACTAAGCTATTGGTTTGTAAATAGTATGGGTTAATAGTATATATTGAATTTGAAATTTTTGTACAATAATTTGTACTAATATATTGCTAAAATGCATCTCTCTATCAGATAAAATATATATATAGCATCTATATTTATAGATAATCTTATTGTAAATATAATTAATAGTATTATTAGTATTTGCTATTGGTTGGAAAAAAAAACAACTCTTCCCATCGATCACTTGTCCAAAATTTTAAGCAAACGAAAAACAAAAATTTTATTAGTAAAAGACGAAGCAGATATATTACTGGTTTTTATAAAGGCCAACCTTTTTTGCTTAACTTTCCGGGGACTCCTTTATATATTCGGCAAGCAAGCCAGAAGCGTCAGTTATGCAAGATAACTGGTAGTGGGTGCCCTTGATACAAGAAATTCTGATGGAGATACAAACATTTTTTTCTTCATCGATGAAGGTATTATAGTCTGGCTAGGTGGTGAAC
Organism: Gigaspora rosea; assembly: GCA_003550325.1. NCBI lineage: Eukaryota > Fungi > Glomeromycota > Glomeromycetes > Diversisporales > Gigasporaceae > Gigaspora > Gigaspora rosea. The sequence continues at coordinate 76,913 of QKWP01001252.1, read as the reverse complement.
TAAAAAATGAGTTTTTCAACACACTCTTTAAAGGTTTTGGTTACAAAAACATATTTGACCATACTCCTGCTATCATATTTTCGCTCGAAGTCTTTTTTTTCTGGAATTTTGGATGAAAAGTGGGAAATCCGGTGTACCCCCTCCAAAAGATCTGCATTGTTGTTCCTATCCTAATTGGGAAGAAGGTATGCAGGTGAATAAACAGGAACAGACGCGTAATGAGATGTGGCACAATGGAGTAGGCTGATCTGCAGAAAATAAATTTTAGAACGTTCTTTTAGTTTTTTTTATGTACATATAATACTTTGGTGAGGCATTTCCTTGCATAGTATTATATAATTTTTATCACTCATTAATACTTCAAGTCTATTTTTTCTTTGCTTTTTTTTTGGTTTTTCTTTTTGGTTTATTTTTTCTTAGATGTATAATTTTGGTTTTTGGTTAATTTTGTCGGGTATTTAGTTTTGTTCCCCTATTTTAATCTTCTCTTGTTTTTATTCTTCTTTATGAGAAGCTCAGAGAAGGAGTTTTTGAAGGAGTAGGTTATGAAGCATAGTTGGTTTGTAACTATAGCTAATGAATTTTTTTTTTGGCTTATACGTAAGCTGATGTGGCTAGTCGCATTTGGGCGCAAAATATTATTTTGTAGCCGGATGAGGTCGAAGTATAGGGATTGTAAATGTATTAAAAAGAAATTTTTAATAATAATAAATCTATCCCTTAGATTGTAGTAGAACACAGACAAATTTGCCTGTGCTTTTGCACTTTTTTAGCTCTGATTTACTTTTTTAAAATACTAAAATAATTAAATAAAACTTTGTACAATTATATTTGAAAATAAGGATTACTTTTTTGCAAAATTAGTTTTTATATTATAAGAAAATAAATTATAGTTACATATAAGCTGAAAATAGATAATTTTAAGAAAAAATTTTTTTAAAAAATTTTATTACAATTTTTCTGCGATCTTATTTAGTTTTAGTTTTAGAACTATAGTTCTTAAGACAATATTGTAGTTTATATAAAGGATGACAACTTTCATTATTGCAACTTTAATGATTTACTTGTAAAAATTAAGACTTGTATTAGAAGTAAAGATTTTTTTTATAGACGGGAACATATAAAATTTGAAAAAATCTAAAGAAAAATTTTAATAGTAAAAATGCCAATACAAGAACTTTAAACATTTATTATATTAAAGTTTTCTAATGATTTTAAAAAAATTTTATAACAAAGTTACTAAAACAAAACTTAAAGAATATTTTTTACTTAGAAAAGATATGGCTAAAATCAATATTTAAAATTTTATTAAAAATTTTAAAATACACAGGCAAATTTGCCTGTGTTACAATCTAAGGGATAAGATTTCGGCAAGACTTCCGAAGTTCTAAAAAAAAAAAAAGTATTTGCTATTGGTATAGCTCTAGTTTTAGACCACTTTGTTAGATAATATGTAGCTACAATAAGGGCTATATCAAATATTACATAATATCGTAGGGGTGTAGAAGTAAGCCAAAGTCTTATATTACACATATATATTATATATTATAGTATATTACTAATAGATTATAATTTTTAGCATTAAGGGTAGAGTGTATATTAATCATTTTCAATAATAGTAAAATTGCCGAATTATATATATCACAGCATACAAAAACTTTCTACTATAGCTAAATAAAATACATTTTGTTTATATTGAAAAACAATAGATTTACAGTATTTTCAATATCTGAATTTTCATTTCAATATAAAAAATTTAATATTTTATATTAATTTTTTTAAAAAATATATCAAGAAGTTAGCAATAGTTGCAACGGAAAATTTTTTTTGCGACAGGACAAAACAAGTTAAAACTAGTTTTTGATAGTAAACAAAATATCTAGAATATTCGATCTCATATTAGTATTAATAATTTTGTGTTACCAATATCATAACAATAAGTTTTATAATAGAAATGACGTCATTACACTTTACCCTTAAATAAGCTTATTCAAAATATAATTATATACCAAAATAATATATTTTGAATACTAAGAAAGTTTATTTAGTGGCCAACTATTTATTTCATTAGTAAAATTTTGCATAATATGAATTTTTTATATTTTTGTTATTTAGAATTAATTGATTTGTAACTGTAGGTTACAGAATAAATTTTATAACTGTAAATACTAAGATCAGGTGTAATGTGACTATTAAACCAAATTTTCTATAAAAATAAAACCATGCAATTAAGGTTAGAGTTAGAGTGAGACTTGGTGTAAGGCTTTTGGGTTAGAGAGAGCTTTAGTTACATTAAAATTTAGCAAGGAATTTTTTTTTGGTAGAAATCAAAAAGTAGATTCATATGTGAAATTTTGATTTAAAAGCAATTTTTGGCAAAACGAACATTTGTTTTTGACTTTTTCAAATATGTAATATTACACCTGATCTTAGAATTTGATTGGTTTGTTGGAATGGGTTACAGTAACCATAGTTACAAATTAATTAATCCTATTATTTAAATATAGAAAATTCAGCATTATGCAAAATTTTACTAATGAATTATTATATTAAGCTTTAAATAAATTTGTTTGGAACCCTAAAATATATTATTTTAGTATATTATTATTTAATTTTTTTTTAATTTTAGAAATAAAGATAAGTAAAGTTTCATCAAAAATATAATATTGCTTATTTTATTTGAAAAATCAAATAAATATATACCAAAATAACATATTTTTTAGTGCTAAACAAGATGATTAGAGCTAAAAGTTATGATTCATTAGTACAATTTTGCATTATGTAGAATTTCTATATTTTTATTAATAAAAATGCAAAAATTTAGCATTTTGCAAAATTTACTGATGAATTATAATTTAAAACTCTAAGTAAACTTGTTTAGTATTAAAATATATAAGGTGAAATGGGGTATTGTGGCAAAGGGGGTATTGTGATGAATTTGTACTATCTTGTAATACAACGACCAGAATTGAATAATTTTTATACTATTCGATTCGTCTCGATGAGATGAATTGAATAGTGGTTAGATTATTGAATTCTGATCACTGGATCACAGAATAATGATGCTTATGTACGTATGACACGCTTTTCGTCATAATACCCTCAAAATTATTTTTGTATCGTAGTGTGTTATACCCTAATTGTTAATATTTTGTGATCCAATGATCAGAATTGGAAGATCTAACCACTATTCGATTCGTCTAATTGAGACAAATCGAATGTTATAAAAATAATTCAATTCTGGTCATTGTATCATGATATAACTCTCAAATTCGCCACAATACCCCACACCCTCTAAAATTTTTACCTTAGTTTCTTTACCTTTGAACGATAATATCGGTTGATCCAGTGATTAGAATTTAATGATCTTTATACCATTAGATTCGTCTTTGTGAGATGAGTTAGTTGATATCAAAATCATTCGATTCTGTTAGATAGTTCACATTATATTATCAATCAAAGTCAACTTCGCCACAATACTCCCTTTTACCTTATATTATTTTGGTATATATTTTTATATTTTTTTAATATTTTAAATAAACATGAGCAAACTTGCATTTCGATAAAAATTTATCAATTTTACTTATCTTTATTTCAAAAATTAAAAAAATAAATAATTATATACTGTTATAATATAATATTTAATACTGCCAAGTTTATATAGAGCTTAAAGTTATAATTAATTAGTAAAATTTTGCATAATACAGAATTTTCTATATTTTTATTAATAAAAATATAGAAATTCAGCATTATGCAAAATTTTACTAATAAATTATAACTTTAAAATTGTTTAGCACTAAATACTACATTATTTTAGTATATAGTATATAGGCCAATCTGCACAGTACCCCAAATTTGTAATAAGATTATCCAATCAAATTAATAAATTTTATATATCAATAATAAGTAATACAAAACTTCTAGTAAGTTATATAATAACATACTTTAAAGCTTTACAAGTATATTATTTTTAAAGCCAACTTTTCTGATCAAAAAATACTTTTTCTAATTAAAAAATAATATGGGTATAACTTATATATAATATAGCCAAAAACAAGATTTTATATGCAAAAATAAGCCTATATAGTTTATTTTATAAGTACAAAAATACTTGTAAGTTTATTAAACTGTAGATTATGCTTTAAAAAACTTGTTAGCTTATTGTTTAACCAGGTAGTATATAAATTATAGCAATTTAACTGGACATAAAAACTTACAACTTATACAAAGCAAATGGGTATGAAAAATGTGTCTATTGTTATTACTTTACTGAAAGATGTTAAATAGCAAATATATTGTTATAGCCTAGTAAATATATTATTACTAAATTATATATTTATTTATAATTTTTAGTAATTATTTGGTTACAATGTTGTCTATATGCATAGGGCTGCATCAGTCTGAAAAAGACCAGTCCAGGACCGGTCCCGAACTGGGACCGATAAGAACCATGGAACCATTAAAGGACTAGTTCTAGGACCGGTTCTTGTAAACATAACAGTGATATTTGTATCACCCAATCAAATTTCTTGATCAGGTGTAATGTAGATCATATGATGTTTGTTTACATTTGATAGTAAATAATTATATCATTTTTGGCCAATAAAATCTTATACATTAAGATTGACGTAACCATTAAAGGACCGTTATGAGACCAAAGAACCAGACCAGACCGGGACTGTAAACACTATAATAACGGTCCTCTTAGGGACCAAACCAAACTGGACTGATGCAACCCTATATATGCAGTTACTGTGCATTAAGATGATTGTTTACTAAATTATCAGATTAGAATTATAGAATTTAAAATATATTATCGATTTAGTAAATATATTGTTTTTTTATTTAATAAATATTTATTTAAATAGCTATAATTTATTATATATTTTAAAGTTATGCTGTAAATATATTTTTAAAACTTTATAGCTAAATCATTATAACTACTCTACTAAATTGTAACTAAATTGTAACCAAATTATTTATTTAAACAAAATCTTCTAGAAATAATTTAGTTACAATATTGTCAATATGCAGTTACTATATTAAACATGCTATTTTTTAATTAATAAGATATTTATTCGAAATAGCAACAACTAAAGTAAATACATTTTTAAAGCCTAGTAGCTAAATTGTTATAATTATTAAAAGATTTTAAAATAAACTATTCAAGTACTATTCAAGTCTATAAATACAATATTTGTTATTTAATTTGAAAAGTAATTATTAACAATTATTGTGTATAGTACCCTTCGAATTCTTTCATTTACAATATCATTTTATTTGATTCCTGAACATAAAAATCATATATTAATTATTGGAATCAAAATCAGTTCGCAAATCAAGAACATAAATACTTATCTACATATAATATTTTTAACTATTTCAGCCATGTAAATTGTTTCGTTCAATTCCTGAACATTAGTTACTGATATTAAAATCTGAAAACAAACTTACAAATCAAGAATATAATAATCTTCAAACTATTTTAGTCGCGTAAATTATTTTATTCAACTTTCAAAACATAATGATCATTTATTAGTTATTAACATTAAAATCAGCGAAATAAACTTACAAATCAAAGAACATAGTTACTTATCTAATAATTTTCAAATTATTTTAATCGCATTAATTGCTTTATTCAACTTTTGATCATTTAGTAATTATTAGCATTACAATTGACAAAATAAACTTACAAATCAAAGAACATAATTACTTATCTACTTGATATAATAATCTTTGAATTATTTTAATCGTGTTAATTGCTTTATTTAGCTCCTAAATATAAAGATTATTTAGTAGTCATTAAGAATTAAAATTAGTAAAATAGTTTCTCAAATCAAGAACATAAATACTTGATAATAATCTTCAAATTATTTTAGTCATGTAAATTATTTCATTAGCTCTTAAATATAAAGATTATTTAGTAGTTATTAATATTAAAATTAGCAAAACAAACTTACAAATTGAGAACTTAATAATCTTCAAATTATTTTAGTCACATAAATTATTTCATTAGCTCTTAAATATAAAGATCATTTAGTAATTATGATCAATGAAACAAACTTACAAATCGAGAATATAATAATCTTCAAATTATTTTAGTCACGTAAATTATTTAATTAGCTCTTAAATATAAAGACCATTTAGTTATTAAAATCAACTTACAAATTGAGAATATAAAAATCTTTGAATTATTTTAGTCACGTAAATTATTTTATTAGCTCTTAAATATAAAGATCATTTAGTAATTAAAATTAACGAAATAAACTTACAAATCGAGAATATAATAATCTTTGAATTATTTTAGTCGCGTAAATTATTTAATTAGCTTTTAAATATAAAGATCATTCAGTAAATAAAATTAACTTACAAATCGAGAACATAATAATCTTCGAATTATTTTAGTCACATAAATTATTTCATTAGCTCTTAAATATAAAGATCATTTAGTAGTTATTAGCATTAAAATCAGCAAAACAAACTTACAAATCGAGAACATAATAATCTTCAAATTATTTTAGTCACATAAAATATTTATTAGCTTTTAAATATAAAGATCATTTAGTAATTAAGATCAATGAAACAAACTTACAAATTGAGAACATAATAATCTTCAAATTATTTTAGTCACATAAATTATTTAATTAGCTCTTAAATATAAAGACCATTCAGTAATTAAAATCAACGAAACAAATTTACAAATCAAGAATATAATAATTTTCAAATTATTTTAGACACATAAATTATTTCATTAGCTCTTAATTGTTAAATATAAAGACCATTCAGTAATTAAAATTAATAAAACAAACTTACAAATCGAGAATATAATAATCTTCGAATTATTTTAATCGCATAAATTGCTTTATTTAGCTCCTAAATATCAAAATTATTTAGTAGTCATTAAGAATTAAAATTAGTAAAATAGATTCTCAAATCAAGAATATAAATACTTGATAATAATCTTTGAATTATGTTAGTCATATAAATTATTTCATTAGCTTTTAAATATAAAGATCATTTAGTAGTTATTAATATTAAAATCAGTGAATAAACTTACAAATCAAAGAACATAATTACTTATCTACTTGATATAATAATCTTTGAATTATTTTAGTTGAGTTAATTATTTTATTCAACTAAATAACTGATTTCATTCAACTTCATGAACGTAAAGAACCTTTTTTATTAGAATTAAAATCAGAAAAACAGGTCAGAACATAATATCATTATATAATTCGTTGAAGCATTTTATTCGTTAATTATTTTATTCAACTTTCTTCCTGAACGCTAAAATCATTTAGAATCTTTCTTATACTTTAAGTTTTTCTTTATAGTCAACTCTGGTTTCATGTCTTCTAAGCGTGAATAAATATGTATAATTTCATCATGTTTCACTACTTATACTATACTATTGCAATATTCATACTGTTTTTCAAAAGCAAGAATCAGTTTTAAATAAACAAATAGCTTTATATGCGCAAATGTTATACAATATGCAGATTACCATTGGCACTACTACTGCAATATATCTATATTGTTAACTTTATTATCAATTATTAAATTTGCAAATAAAATACTGCAGCAAAGGTAAAATTTCTTTTTATTATTTTTCAAGTTATAAAAAAAGCTCTTTATTGCATTAAAATATGCTATTCACTATGCTTTTATGTGAAATTTCTAAATAGACTAATATATAGTACTGAGAAGATATATGGCAAGTTGTTACAAACTTCGAATTGTATCTTCTATATTCTATATTATTAAATTGCTTAAAAAATTCGCAATAAAGCATAATGGATAGCATATTTTAAATAAAGAGTTTTTTTCATAACCTAAAAAATAATCAAAATTTTTATCAAAACTAGGACCCCGAAATATATATAGATAGGTCAGGTTAATTATAGGGTTACTAAAAAAGGAAAGATCTGCAGAAAAAAACTTCAAAAATAAGCAAAAAATTACTATAAATAAAAAAGATCTGCATAAAAAACCTCAAAAATAAGCAAACACATACCTGACCTATCTATGTATATTTCAGGGTCCTTCAAAACTATACTTTACTATAGTATTTTTATCATTAACATGAATATAATAATTAATTATATTTCAAATTATAAAAAATCTTTTTATTTTATTAAAATATATTCTTTTTTAACACCTTGGCAGTTTTGCCTGTTCTTTATTAAAATACTAAGTATATCATTATATTAATACGCTTGTTTACTCCTAATTTGCAAGCCTGACATCACCCAGCTACCCTAAGGCACCCAAGTGCAACCTATTGCACTAGTTTAAGATCATACAAATACTAGGGGCTGTGTTAAACCAGCCTAAATGCCACACCAAAATGGCTTTCCACCAAGTAACATCCTATCATTTATTGCTGACATGCACAAATTATAAGAGCCTTGTTTTTGCTCTATCCTCCTTCTTTTTAGTTCTTCAGTATTCCTTTCTCTTTCATTAGTAGGGCTTTCCGCATGCCTCAAATTAAGGTCCCTCTTCTGACTCTTCTTTTCAACAATACTTCTTGAGAATGGAGCCTTCACTTTCTTTTGTGTGCCCACTGGATTCCTTCTTTTTGCTCCTATTTTAACGCATCTCTCTTTCCATATTATTTCATGGAAGTAATCCTATACCAAAAGAAAAAAATACTGCAAGATCAATTTCACATCGTTTCTTGTAAGGCCTAACTTAAATAGGTCTTCTTCAGTACACGTCTTATATAAGCCCCTTATAAGGCCTTCTCTTCTTTCTTTTTTTTTCCGCATACTGGCACCAAACAGAGAATCACAGAGCTGCCGTATTGAGACTTCATTCCTTTTTCTATTTTCTTTTAAAAGCACAAGTATGAATTTGAAAACTGTCTTCTCAATCTTTGGCCACCGTGTCTCCTGAGCTTCACATATTGCAAATGTTCCTGAGTTTCCTTGGCATCTTTTCTACATACTTTACATATATCATCTTTATAGAGATCAGGACGCATTATCTTAAGATTACTAAGGGTCAGGAGCCTACCATGTAGACACTTGATCAAGAAGTTGAGTTTTCTTCCTTTGTACATTGAGGTACATCTCACGCCACTTTGCCTTTTAATTCTTTTCCATAGACTTTTCCACGCCCATGTACGGTGGTAGTCCTTCTTTTCTAGCCAACTAGATATGCTTAGTATTCTCCAATCTGCTGCTATCATTGTGTCCTCAATTTCTTTTATGACCTTTCGTACTAGCATTTCAATAAGACTGTCTTGCCAGTATATACTGTACCTAATTCTTGATCTTAGTTCCATATTCTGTACCACAAGCAGAGGAGCTGCTTGGCCTTCTTTCGCTAGTACATCTACTTTATCATTCCAATAATTATTACTATGTCCTTTGACTTTAACCATTTCTACTTTTAGATTTTTGATTCGTTTTGTATCAAGGATCTTAAGTAACAGATTATAGTTCTTTTGGTGCAGCCACTTTTTGTTCGACCTGTGTCTTTTACTCCCATTGATTCCTTGTATGCAGCTGCACTGTAGATATAGATTTTGACCTCACTATTTTGTGGAGATAATAATAAGGCCACCCAGATTGCTACTAATTCGGTTCTTGTTGAAGAAGGTCATCCTTGTATACTAAGGTTCCCCTTTTGGATCATTTCCTTTCCATCTTTATCACCCTGTATCCATCCTAAACCTTGCTTACAACTCATTCCGTTTTCTGAGATTTTCTTGTACAATGAACCATCTGTATAAAAAACTAATAAATTTTCTGCTATACTAATATTTCTATTTAACTGCTCTAGTAGCAAATTCTCACAATAATAACTAAACTTCTGTCTTTTTATCAATTCTATTTCTATTCTATCTATACTTATTACCGCTGTCAGGCTTGCTTTGGAAATTCTATCTAATTTCTCCCTTTTAACTACTTCCTTCTCTAGTGAGCTTTTAACTATATTTGTCGATATATCAAAAACCCAGTCACTCTCGTGCATTTTGATACTCTGAATTGTTGTGAAAATTTCCTTCTTCGAAATCCATTGCGTCCGCACCTTATCTACCTCATTTGCTTGATTCGCTACTAGTCTAATTTTGGTCACCTCCTTATTAACAGACAACCCTTCTTCTAATAGCAATTTTTTTTCTTTTTTTCCAACTACTCTTCGTATATCTATTTTGCTCTCCCCATTCTTTATTAGCACCTATTCTTTTTTCCTCTTATCTAATGAGATCTCTTTTGTTTAATCACAGGCGCCAATTTATTTCCTTCTGAAATTTGAAATTCCAGTCTAACTTCTCTTGTAAGAGGGTTTGCAAGGACTATTTCTTTAATGTTTTTAAACCATTGAGGTATTTTTCCTCTGTTTGATTTGTCTTTCGACCACATATATTGGCTCCATGAGATAAGTACTTTTCCCTGTCCATTGAGAAGTTGGTCCAAGAAAAAAAGGTCGAGAGCCGCTAACAGCCTGGCATATTTAATTACTATTTTATCTCTAAGCAAACCTCATATTGCTATACCAGTACCATATAGCCTCCAATTATTTTCGATGCTCTAATAGAGATATTAATTTCTTTTGCTCTTAACAACACCAACATAGTTTGGTTAAATTTCATATCTTTTCTAAAACATTTGGATTGTCAACATTATGAAGCCCGAGTCCTCCACCAAACCAGCTAATTTGTGATCTTGCTCAATTCTAATTTCCACAATTGCACTGATCTGACTTTCATCATTTAATTGATTGTAAACGCTAGTAATTTGTTTATTTAATAACTCAGCCTCTAATGTTTGAAAGTTTCGAATATTTTTATGTATTACCACATAATTAGGTGTCATGATCTGAAGCTCGAGTTTATTCTTTGTTAATCTAATAATTGGCTAATAGATTCTGTTAATCCATAATTTTGACATTCTTGAGAGTTGAAGCAAATAACATAGCCTAGGAATAATGCACATGTTGTTGATATATGCCAATTGGCTGGCAGTCAACTTTTCTATCTCTACTATTTTTTGCACTATTCCTTTGGCCTTTAGAAACAGTTGTTTTTCGTTCAATCTGCTGTTCAACCAAATACCTAGCAATCTTGTTATGTTATGTGACTTCTCCTCAGCAATCAATTCACTACCAAAGGTAATACTTCTTTCTTTTACTTTATTTTTTGGATTGAAAATGATCAGATTTGACTTTTTGACATTAATTTGAATATCATTGATCTGAAAGAACTTATTTGCCATTGATAGTGTCTTCTCCATAATCTGCTTGTTTGGCGCCAACCAAGTAGTGTCGTCTGCGTAAGCTACCACAGCTACCTTAATCTTTTTCTTTTGTATATGATCATTTGGTCCAAGCCTAGGTTCTGAAGTACTAATATGATAACCCAATTCAGCTGACTCTTGAACCCTTACCAAAAGTGGATTATAAAAAATGCGCCAAAGTAGCAGAGAAAGAACCTCCCCTTGTTCAATTCCATCCACCATTTCTACCGGCTCCGTAAGACCCAAAGCCGTTATGATTTTTGATGAATGATTCTTGAAAAGTAATAAAATTAACCCTATTGCTTTGTCAGGTATTTTGATTCTTTCCATCGCTCTTCTTAACATATTGAGCAAGACTGAATCAAATGCCTTTTTCATATTCTGCAGCACTAGTCACAGTTCTATGTCCTTTTCTTTCGCATCTTCTGCTATCATATTAACTATGTACTGGATATTCAGTTGAGCCTCCAGGCAAACCGGCGAAATTCCATCTCTTCAAAATTTGGTATTTAACTAGAACTGCTGATAGCCTATTTGTCAAAATCTTCGTTATGCATTTTCTGAAAGTTTCTAAGAGAGCGATTGGTCTAGTATTTCCCAGATCATAATTCCAGCTTGTACCCTTTGGAATTGAATATATTTGTGTGCATTTCTACTCTTTAGGAAATGTCACTTCTATAATGCAATAATTTGCAAACTGATGAAAGATGCGTTAAGTAGAAGAACTGGCATTCTTAATCAAGCTGTAAGTAATACCTGAGATACCAGGAGCCATTTTGGTTTTAAGACTTCGTAGAACCAAATACCACTCCTCTTCTGCAATTTCTGATAGTATGTCTCGGAACCAGGTACTCTGAATACAATTCATTGGTTCGTAAATTTGTGAACATATACTTCTTCTACCAAAATTTTGTGGCTTTCGTGCTCTCATTTGGTTTTCATAGTGCATTTTTGTTTTCTCAAGGACTTTACTAGAACTTGTTACTAACACCTTAGTTGTTCCTTCTTCTTTAAAGAGTCTATTCCCCATAACTTTACTATGAGGTCTGTTTAGTAAACTATTCAACATCTTTCCTTGATTATTGGCTATCATCTTGCATCTACACTCTATACAATCTTCAATTTCTTTTCTTTTTCACTTTTCTATTTCATCTGATCTTTTCTTATTAACAATTTGCCACCATCCTTTCATATCATTATACAAATCTTCTAAATCCCCCATCGGTAGCCATGGCATATCAAGATTGAACTTCTTGTTTTGTTTTGCGATATCTAAGTTAATGGTTAGTTTTTCCTCATCTAACATAGTCTTAAAATTGTTCTTTTTTGCTGATTGTATCCACTTGCTTATTTTGGTAATTAACAAAGAAAGCTTAGATTTTTTTATTTGAACCTTCTCTGCGTGTGGGTTATTATACACCTTTTTTTTTGGTATGCTTCTATTTGCTGCTTCAATGATACTCAGTTAGATGATATTCCAGGCCTGATTTATTAACTATGCTTGATAACTCCATTTTTCAATTTTACTAGCCCTAGTATATGACAATTTATCCAACACAGCCTTCTCTTTCTGCAGCTTCCTATCCAATACTGATCTATACTCCTCCCAATTTTCTATGGTGGCCTGGTCATATAGGTAAATTATTCTGTAATGCTTTCTGTTCTTTTCTATTGCTGCTGTTGTACCAAAAATCTGTGAGTTGAGCCATAATGTTATAGAAGTTGCTTTGTGATCGCTGTATGTAACAAACTGCATATCTAAGATCTCTGCTGTGGTCAGACTTTCTATTAGATTTTCTGACACCCATATTTGATCGATTCTTGTATTACTTTGACTATTGGACCATGTAACTTCTTTTTCTGTCAGATGTAAAAACCTAAAAGTGTCTATGAAATCATTTTTGTTCAACTATTTGTGTATTTTTGAAACTCTATGATTATCTACTTTGCTCTCTGATATTTTATCTAGTTTTAAATCTACTATACAGTTGAAGTCCTCTAAAACTACTATATGTGTTCGCATATTCTGTTTGTTATATGTCTGTGATCTCCTTTAGTACCTTGTCCATTTCGCTTCCGTTATTTAGAGGAATATAAATTGCAATTATAACTAGCTCCGATTTCTGAGATAAAGCCTTGCTACCATCATAAATTCACTGATTCTGTCTATACTACCAAGGTACTTTTCCCAATTATGCTTAATACTTATTACTATACCCAGACCCTTCTTCTTATCTATTGATATATCTGTTCAAAAAAATTTGAAATTTTCAACTTTTTTCTCTACATAAAACCCTTCTTTTCTATCCAAATTTGTTTCCGTTACTGCAATTATATCAAATGCTTCTTCATCCAACCACTGACCCAATAATTCAAATTTTTGCTGATTCGTTTTTAATCTATTAATATTGTGACAACCTATTTTCAAAGTTATTTCCTTTTGCAATAACTTCCCCTATTTACAATAGCACCAAGAGCCCTGCCTGATAAACAAACTGGTTCATCCATTACCTTATATACAACTGGTGCGCCTGTTAGGAGCACGATGGCAAACTAGACTGGCTCCTTTCAATGCTATCGAGTCTACTAGTAATGTTCAAAAGAAGCTTCTTGATTTCATCTATTTCAAGTTCATGAGTCTTTCCTTCTAACATGGTACTTGTTGATTTTCCTTTTATATTGGGATTCTTTTTAGATGTTTCAATTGCTTCAGTTCTTGCTCTTGTCGTTACAACTTCTACCTCTCTCAAAAAGTCTTGTTTGCTTCTATTTGATATATCCTTTCGAAGATTTTTGTTTGTACTTTCAACCTTCTTTGAGTAGTTTCATATATGGGCTCCAGCTCCCATTGCAACTTGGTATTAAAGTAGAAAGCTTTAGATGAAACCACCTTCTCCATTTCTTGTCTTTTTATAAATTCTACGACTGCAACTTCTTTTCTATTACCATTTCTATTATTGAAAATATGAACTGTTTTTGCACCTAAATGACGAACTTGTCTTAACAACAGAACCTCTTTTGCATTCTTTGGAACATTTTTTAGCCTAGTATGATGTATTCTTCTTTCTTTTAATATTGAGTTATCGCTTGTACCTGGAGTGAATATTGCTAGACTTCCACTAATTAATAAGAGGGACTATAAGTTTTTAACTACCTCTTCATACTTTCTTTTATCCATTTCAATAGTAAGTTCGACGCTGGTTTTGTTGTTTCTTCCATGTTTAATTTGAACTTCATGAACTTTACCCATATTCTTAACCATTGCAGTTACATGTCTATTGTGTGTGTTATTTGGCAAATCCCACAGGGTAAATTTTCTTACGCCTCTGTGTTCACTTCTTTGTGTATATTCCTCATCTAATATGTTGGTTTGCTTACAGTTAGTTTCTATCTCACTACTAGAAATTTCTTGTAGAGCCTCTTTTTCCCTAATCTCTTTAGATTTCTTCATTGCAAAGAGCTCCTTTTGAGATGCACGTAAATCTGCGCCCTGTTCAAAGCTGACCAACTGTTCATTTTTTACTTCGTTATTCACAGGTTTCTTGTCTTTTTTCTTCCCATTTTCCTTTATTTTATAGAAGAATCCTTCTTCTATACCGCTTGTTTTTCCTTTTTCTGACTTAACTTGCACGACGTTAGTAATTAAAATATGTTATCTATTATAGTCTATTGAAATTTTGTAGTATTTTATTGTGCATATTACTTTACTAATTGATTTTTATACAAGACTATGATTTACATAACTAATGCATCGAACACCCTATACTGGTTCATATGTATGTTAAATTTATATTAAATATAGTCCTTTTTTCGAGTGATTTATAAAAGTTAATAAAGAGCTTAAATTTCAATAATGAGAAATTTTTGAGAACATTATTACGCTGAGTTTCCAGAGATTTATTACTTTGACAAAATGTGATATGATGTTATATATACAGTGTGAAGTACATTATTACAAAGGTTAATATCAAGAAAGTCAAAATATACCTACTAAAATTGCGAAATGCACTTGGTAAATTTATTGTACCAAAAATACAAATTGTGAATCGATAATAATTTAGTAACTTATCATTAATTAAAAACAATATAAAAATTAGTGAAAAAATATATTATTTTTAAACAGCTTTAAAGAATATAAATTTCTAATATAGAGGACCAGAACTCTTTCTGATGATCCCTCGCACCAAATTTTTCAAGAAAGCCGATCTATGAAAACTATACAGTTATTATATGTAACATGCAACAAAACTCCACTTTCAGCAGCTGGGGCTCAAGGCCATTCACTGAGTGTTTTTGGTTTCTATAAAACTAAAAGCGGTCGTTACTGAAATAGAGTTGAAAAAGATGACTCACCTAAGTAAGATCTTTTGGCAGAAGTCTGGAAAACTACCAAGCGAAAAAGTAGTAGTTAGTTTTGTCAAGGCTTTTGGATATGTAAATATACAAAAGTGCTTGGTTAGATATTATATTCTGTATAGCTTAACTCTTTCAAGTCTTTACAACTTGGTGTTCTTCCCTCTTGCTTCTTTGGTATTTTCGAAATTTCAACAATGTGGGCATTTTGGTTTACCCCCTCCAAAAGATCAGTAGTGTTTACTCTTTCCAAATTGGGAATGCCTACCGGTTTGGTGTCGACGTCACGAGTGGATCATTATGCTACAATGTAAACAGTGAATGACGTGTCAGAGATGTTTTGGACTGTACGAAGAAATTTCTTACAAATGTTGCTACAAGGCGGTTTTTCTTTTTGTTTTGTTTTCTTTTTTTTCTAAACATATAATACTAGAGTAGAGTTTCTATATAGTATTATATAATTTTTACATTTTACACATTTTATTTCATATCTGTCAGGATTAGTCTTTTCTTTGTCTTTCTCATCTTGTTTCTCTTTTTCTTTTTGTTTTGTTTTTTGGTAATTCATTTAGGTTTAGTAGTACCCCCTTTTTATACTTTCCTTTAGATTTCGTTTTAAATTTTTTTTTTCTTATGTTGGATTTTGAGTAAAATCATTCCACCATCGAAGCTAGGTGAGAAGGATTTAAAGAAAAAGGCGGTCCTGACAAGGCTAACAGCAGCCATTCGGTGAATACAGGTCACTTGCAGTGAGTTGCGGGTCCCTGTAGGAGAAGAACTAGTTGTCATAGCAGGTCGCACCTGGGTACTTTGGTATCGAGTAAGTTTTTATTAAATAAGGAGGATTTTAGTTAGTAGTCGGAAAAGTGTAGTATAGCATTATGACTTACCGTAGCTGAAATAATGTAAATTTTATTACAACCTCCATAATAAAAGCAGGGCCGCTGGTTAAAAAAAAAAATTTCTAATATATAAATTGTTTCTGAAATTTTAGTTTTCTTCTACACATTCATCATTTCTACAATTATGAATAAAATGCTCAGGCTACTTGTATCAATTTTAATTATAGAAAAAATTTGTCGGCCTTTATTTTCAATTCTTAGTTTGTATATAGGACATTCTAGTTTTGTTTGATTAGTAATTTCAAACTAATCAACAATAATAAAAACAAACCGTTGATTGTTTTTTTGATGACTGAAAATTGATTTTAGAATTGCAAAGTTCTGACTATTATTTTCAGTTATTATAGTCACAACTTCACCAACATGTAAGCGATATTGGATGGTAGTATCATTTATTACCTTCTACTAAAAAACTGATATATTCATAAAACTGACATGAATCTTTAAACATCGTCAATTCATAATCTATACCTTGATATGCCAATGCTAGTTCTGCAAAAATATCATTGTTATTTGGCAAAAAATTCTTTAGCCTTTTGTCTTGAAATATGCTTTCTCAAATTTATTTTTGAAATATAATCAACTGTTGATTGAACTAAAATAAATAGATATAAATATTTGAATATATAAAAAATATAATATTTAAAATAATTCAAAATCAAAATTAAAGAACCTTCATATAAATTTCACTTGTATCAAATAATTTTTCAGTAATAAACCAATTATTTTCCTATCATTTTGAGTGATGTAAAAAGTTCATTAAAGCAATATTTGAGGAAGAAAAGCAGCTATCAACCCTTCATCAAATAAATAACACATTGCAAATAATGTAGTATAATGTTTTAACAAATCAAGATCTATATTTTTTCAATTTGTTCTTGTTACTATATTCTTAAAAATGCAATGAACCATTTCTTTCATCCCAATACCAGTATTTAGTAAAGTTGCATAATTCTTGACATGTTGTACCAAATAAAAGTTGACATGTAAATTTAGTAGATTTTCAAAATCTTTAAATGCCTATTTAGTAATAATTTTGTAATAATAATTAGTAAATACTGTATGTAAACAACTTTATATATACTATTATTTACCTGTAATAATACTTTTCTTTCATTGTCTAAGCATTCACGTAGATTAATATAATTATCTTTCAAAAATGAATGCTTGAATACTATGGATATTGTTTTTGCTACCAATATCCAATATTTTAACCAATGTTTTACAGTCAAATCATTTCGTGAAAGCCCTACTCATTGTTGAAACAAAGTAAGATCAGTTTTTTTAAAATGTTGAGGCTTTAAAAACCTATTAAAAATAAAAGGAACTATCATAGCTAATCGTATACAGTTTAACATTAAAAAACTATCAATGTGAGAAATTGGATTTGGTAATTTTTGTCAGTCTTTTGGATAATCAAATAACTTCCAAAATATTATAAAAGCTGATTTTTCTTCTGAAGAAAGTGCATCAATTGTAATTTTAAGAAATCTTAATATTTTGGCAGCTGTGGCATGATATATATCATGTGGCAATTGGGAATGCCTTTCTCTTTTTAATTTATCAAGAATTGGTAATTTGATATGCAATCCATATTCTGCGACAATTTCCTTATGTCTAGTAATTGTTGATGCTGCTAAAATTTTATCAAATTGAATATTTGTAAGATAATGATAACGGGAAATTAATGCCAAATTAATATTATTTGATGTCCAGAAATCTTTTGTTGTATTGCAAGTACGACATCCTCTAGTAGCTCCATGTCTTTTAACTCCAACTAGATCATTGCCTTGTAGCAAATCTGCTGTTACATCCCCAAGACTTGCAATTACAAGGCTTTCAATTCCTTTTATATCCATTATTTTTTCTTTTTCTAATTGTTTCATCTCAGAAACAAAAGGTTCAATAAATTTATCAAATTTGCCCCCAAATGGAACAAACCAAAGCAAAAATTGATTTCTAAGTTGCTTTCTTTTATCAAAAGATAAATTTCCAATTTGAATATATACACCACCTAGTAAGTGATAAGTATTGCGAAATGTTCCAAAATCATCATAATATAAGTTAATATATAACTTATAAACTGGAATACTTGTTAATAGATCTTTTAATGCCGCAAATTCAGAAGGATGTTGATAAGAATATACAATATTTTTTAATTTTCAATGTCCTTAATATTTGTAGAGAATTTCATGAATCGCAATAGAAGAAAATTCATTAATATCATTTCATTATAAAGTATAGTAACTGTAATGTGCTTGATAATTTTGTTTAGTTCAACAATTATAATAGCATTTTTTTTATTTCGATCCAGCAGCCATACTTCATGCCTATATAATCTTTCTTTTCAGTTATTGTTTTGCAAATTGTTTGGTAATTCATCAAATACTAAACTTTATTGAATTTTTATTTTTAGTATATTATCTACCTTCACAATTGCTAAAATTCTACCAACTCTTGTTGATGATTCTTTATAAATTACAAAATATTTACAATTATATTGCTACAAAATAAAAAAAACAAATAAATAACTAAAAAACTAGTATTAATCTATTAGTTTAGTAAATTAATCAATTTACTTTCATTAATTCAAATAGATGCTTTTCAAACCATAGTAACTCTTTCCAAATATCACTATGCCAAAGTTCTTGGTTTTTTCTACTTGTTAGCCTGGCCCAAAATATATTTGACTAAATAGTAAAGGATTATTTAAGGTATACCAAATGATATCAGTAATAGATAAATAGTATATCTCTTTTGTTTTTTGGGATATAGATAGTTTTTTTTGTCAGAAATGTGAATATGTTGTGATTTGATTTGAAGCAATGGTAATCTTTGCTTATACTTTCTAAATCGGTGAATATTTGTTGTGATATCTATGCTTTTGAATTGCAGATGACGAATTATATTCACCAATTCGTCATATGCATTAGTAGCTAAACATAAATATAAAAGTTTTTTAAAAAAAAACAACCAAGTTTAAATAAAGTTAAACCTACATATATTGTGTTTTTCAACCCAACAAAACATTAATGTCTCAGTGATATTATTGAAATATGGTGCGAACTCTCCATTAATAGATAGTATTTGTTCTCTGCTTAAAGACTCATCAACAATTTTATCAGATTCTTCTTCATTTGTTATACAATCATTAGATTCGTCGCTTATTATTTCACTATTATCAGATGTTTCACTCAAATTTTCATAATCTAATTCTTCAATTGAAGTATCACTAATAGATTCTTCACTTGAAATTTTATTATTAAATTCTTCACTTGTCATATCATTAGATCTTTTGCTTAATACATTATTATCTATAGATTCATTAATAGCTTCATTATTGTCAAGTTCCTTTTCATTGTAAGCATTATTAAGAGCATTATATTCATTCGTATATATCATCTGGTCTATAAAGCAGTTAGATAATATTACTTTATTAAAATATATATACAATTATTACCATTTATTTTATTATTTCTTCTATTATTTAGGCTAGCATATAATGGCATTTTTAATTTCTTATGCGGGTTTCTTATATAATTTCGATGATAGTTAAAAGAAATATAACAGTTGCAAAATATAACAAGTTATGCGCCTGCCCATGAGCTAGAAGTGTGGTTATCTATATTTTTTTGAGCATCCTTATCCTAGACCCCTAGTTTAGGATAGTTATCATGGACCCCTGGGGTTTAGGCAAATTAAACTAGACCTCAAATATGATTGGTTCAGATCTAATAGCTATCGAGTAAAAAATTCTAAGTTTTTTACTATATGCATATCACCGCAAAGTAAGTTTCGCAATAAAAATTTCAATCGATTTTAAAAAAATAAACTTTAAAGACAGTTTTTTTTATCTTTATTAATTTTTATTTATTTATTATTATTTACAATATACAAGCGAAAATAAAAAAAAATGTAAAAAAGGTGAAAAAGTAGAAAAAAATTCGACAAAAAAATCCATCAAAAAATAATAAAACCCACAAATATTAAAAAGCGGTGAGTAACGTGCAAAGAACTACAAGAACTAATAAAAAATACACCCAAAAAATGTCTTCGTTGGAAAGGAACCATAGTGACTCTGATGACAAGATTATGCAAAGCCAACATAACAAAATAATACCAAAAAATGACGACCAAAAACGACGAGAATGCACAAAAATCATAAGGACCTATGAAAAAAATATACTAAAAGAAACGAAAAACCTGGCAGCAAAAAAAAAAATCTAAAAAAGGTAAGAAAAATAACAACTCACTAGGAAGCGTTGACATCTACAATGAAACTATAACGACTTTGGCGACGAGATGACAAAAGTGACAAGGTTATGCGAAACCAACATAACAAAATAATGCCAAAAAAGTGTCAACACCAAAAACAACGAGAATGCACGAAAAATCATAAGGCCTATGAAAAATATACCAAAAGAAACGAAAAACCTGGCAGCAAAAAAAAAAAATCTAAAAAACGTAAGAAAAATAACAACTCACTAGGAAGCGTTGACATCTACAACAAGCGAAATGACAAAACCAACAAAAATGCAGCACCAAAAGCGACGACACCAAGAGTAACAATCCTAAAAACCAAGTGACGATAAAGCATCAAAACAAAAAAAATATGCAGATCGTTATATATATATAAACTGGAGTGGTCTACGGATTAATCATAAACCCCCCGGTTTAGGTTAAGTTTTCTCTATTTTTTTATATTCTGGTTGATTTAGTGTTGTTGTAGTGTTGGTAGGTATATTAACTTTTGATTCTTTTGATTTCTATTTTATCATGTAGCAATTGTTTTTCGTTTTAGTGAAATAATGAGATTTGATCTCATTCTAATAATTTTTGCTGAATTTTGGTTTAATTTTAAATGATTGGGTTCCGATTAATTTTGAAATTTGTGATATAATGTTAAGTGGTAATAAAAGAATCACGATTAAGGTATGAATAGATTCTTTATATTTTAGTTTTTTTAATCGTTTTCTGGTCTTTAAGTAATTTGTTAAGGGTGGAGTTCCAATTAAGGTCAATTCATCATCCATTTATCCAATAAGCTATTACAATCGATAGAAGAGCTTATAGGATTTTGGACCAATTTAGTTTCGATTGTGAACAAATAGTGGTTAAGGTTAAATAGTTTAAATCAATAAACTAACACACATAATTAGAGATTATAGAGTTTCTCTTTATTAAAAAAATTTATATATCAGATTATTACAATAATTCTAATACTATCCACAATTATTAACAATCGTTCTAATAATTGTTCTTTCTTTCACAAACTAAAACTACACTCTTATATCTTTAATTCCTTTGAGATTTTTAATTTCTAGCTTGGAGCTTAGGAATTGGAATGCCTAAGTTTTTTTTTAATCGTTTAATCATTTAACTGTTTAACCATTTAATTTGACTAGCATTAATATAATTCTGGTCTACACCAACATAATTTTGCTCGGAACTATAGAGCAATTTTTAACTGCTTAAATGGCTCCAATTCCTATTGGAGCTTCAATCTCTCGATTAGAGTTTAATTACCTATTTAGAGCTTTAGTCTCTTGATTAGAGCTTTAATGATTCGATTGGAGTCTTAATCACCTGCTTAAAACTTCAATCTCTTGATTGAAGCAACCATGTTACAAGCCATACCAAAATAAGAAATTCAAAAAATAACAATAGTGATAAAAAAAAATGAAACAAAAAAATTGAGAATGATACCGGATATCTGTTTTTTTAATTTGAATATCTGAATGGATTTACTGAAACATCTGACCAGAATCACATGATTTTAGTACCATGAATCGAATGGTACCAAAATCATGTGATCTTGGTTGATAATTCATTGAGATAATTGCTAGATGTTCAGAAAGTTAGCTCTAGAATAATCAAATTCAGAGTTGAACATTGTTACTGAGCTTATAGGGTTTTGAACCAATTTAGCTTTGATTGTGAGCAAATAGTAAGTAAGATTAAATTATTTAAACTGATAAATTAACACATATAATTACAGATTATAGGGTTTCTTTTTGTTAATATAAATCAATATATTGGTTTATTACAGTAATACTAAATATTATTAACAATTGTTTTAATCACCTTTCACAGACTAAAACTATACCCTTATAATATATCTTTAATTTGAATGGGAGCTTCAATTCCTCACTTGGAGCTTCAATCTCTCGATTGGAGCTTTAATCTCTCAATTGAAGCTTTAATCTTTCAGAACTTTAATCACCCAACTGTGTTACAAACTATATCAAAATAAGAATTCATAAAATAAAGACAATAATAAAATTATATAAAACCAAAAAATCAAGCGTGCATTATTTCTTACTTGGAAAGATGAGCTCCAGTGAATCACCTATTCCATTCTTCCTTTTTAATTGTATGTATATAGTTGGAGGTGCGGCCTTATAGTGGCCTTATTAGTCCAAGTGATTTCTTTGGGTCAAGTGTAAGAGAACCACAAGATGCCTTTGGAATTTGTTTAAGATTTTTTTGACTATACGATGTCCTTATGTTCATCCACTTTTCACAGTTACCAAAATTATTTTCATAAACAGATGCTAATCAGATCTACCAGGTCCATTTACTAGTTTGCATTACTATTATAGGGTAATTTATCAAATACAACTCCGTTATTATTACAGAAAAAATCTCAGTGCCCTTTATTTAATTCTGACTTCCTAATCAATCAATATCATCCAATCAGCCTTTGTCTTAAAGGTAAATTATTGTTATTATTCTTACATTCTGTCAGTTTCATGATATTAATTTTTTTGCTAGTATGTTTTCCTATACCTGATAACTTATTGTGAGTGAACCTTTATTCAACTAAATATCATTATTGATCTGACCATTCTCTTTATTAACTTTCGAAATAATACTTAACTCACTACATAATGTCATTTTAACTGTTTATCCCTCGCATATGGTTACATTTATCTGAGTTTATACACAATTCGACCTTCAATTAGCCCAGGTTTACTAATATTGATCTGAGTTAAAGTCATGAAAGAAGGTGTATTACTTAGATAGCATTGTTTTATATATCATATAACAATGAGTAGGTCTTAAGAATAGTTATATATGCACTGCGAGGTTTAAGGTTGACGATTTTAATCTGAATTTGGGCTAGGTGGCTGATTCATAGCTGAAATTCCAAATATAAAGTATATAGGCTTATGCTATGTTGGGTATAAATAAGGTTTTTAGGGTTAAATTGAGGTTATTGTTTATTGGTGAGTTAGGTAAGAACTACGTATTGTAATTTATTTAGTCTCTCTTTTTATTAACTCAAGTATTGTATTATACATTTTTAATCTATAACAGTTCAAGACCACTATCTTAAGTTTCGAACCACTTCTAGTAGTCCCAGACCAGGATCTATGGTTTCAAACCATTGTTCATGATCTAGAACTTAGATCCGGGGTCCAAAACCACCACCTATCTTAGTCATATACTAAAAAAAAAACACATTGTTCAGAGCAAAATACCCTAGCTATGTTCAGGGCAGAATTACACAAAAGAAAAATAATATAAAAAATGTTTACAATACCGAATATATATGAATAGATAAACAGATAATGGATTTGAACTTTACTTTTGGTAATTTTATAGTGTTAATGTTCAAGAGGCGAGCATGTTTTAAAATTTCAATAAAGTAAAAAAAAATAGTACATATGAATGAATAGCATTTTTATCAATTATTGAGCTTTTTGAACTAAAATTAATTTTTACCTAATACAGGTTAGGAAATTTTTTATATTGGTAATTAAAATATACGATATTTTATTTAATTTATTCATGCATTTTAATAATAATGGATCTCCTTTTTAATCGTTACTATTTTTATATATATATATATTTACCAATTAAGGGTAGATAATTGACCTATATTTTGTAATTAAGATATGCATTATTTTATTCGTGCGAAAAAATTGGACTTCCTTTTTTAATCGTCATTTGCAATTTATTCTATATATACAACTGATGTTCGATAAGTGAAAAATTTTGAGAGTGCTTGAGCTTGTGCAGCGCTTCGCATGCACTGCTCTTACACAAGCGCAATCGCAAGCACAAGCGTGTGTAAGAGAATTGAATATAGACTACAATCAGTTAAAATTTGTGAAACCCAAAATTTTCAAAAAAAGTTAAGTCAAAAAAAATCAATTGCCAAAAATAAATGTCAATACAACTAAAATTTACCAGAAAAGTAAATTTAGAGTAACACCAAGCATTAACAATTATTTCTAAGCGCTAATAAAGGCCTATTGTAAAAAAAATAGTTTTAATATATATACTTTGCCATCATATATTTTTTTAACACAATAATATTTCTATTTATTTTGTTATTCTTTTTGGCCAACATATTATTCAGCAATTCTTACTTTTGAATTTAGATATAAAAGCTTTTTTGACAAGTAAAAAAAAATAAAAAATAATTATTCATGCTTAAGGATCTTTAACTCTTAAATAGTAATTGCTTTATTTATACTCAATCATGATTATGATTAATAATTCTAAGATACTTTACTACATTTTAATAAATAGTAACCATATAAGCATAAATAAACTTTCAAAGTAACAAAATTAATAACCAATTTATATTATTTATTTCTTTTTCCATGCAAATATAAATGAGTTCTAGAACTTCTAAAAAACGTGCAAATGAAATTTTAAATACAAGTACTGTTAATAAACAAGGTCGCAAAAAGAAAGAAATAGCTATTTCTTTACCTTTAAATAATCATAATGATCCTTTAAATAATTCTGAAAACTCAAAAGGCAAAAATTCAAAAAAATCACATACTGTTAATTATGGAAAGAAAGATATGCCTGTTACTTTATATAAGAAAAAGCAAAATACGGTTGCTCCAGTTGTTGAACATCAAACTATTGATAATATTTTAAATAGTTTCAATAATAGTACTGAAACAAATCATAATGACGAGGACGTAGATTATAATGATGAAATTGAAGAGACATAATCTTCTTAATCTCATATTAGTTCAAGAGCTATTATTTCAGATGATTTTAATAATGAAACATTAATCTCTGCACTTTTAAGAAATTCAGTATCAAGAACTATAAATATTCTTAGTGATTAATTGGTTTCTTCTCACAAAATTGCATCTCAACCTCCAATATCTACATCTTCAAAACTTTTAACACAACAAGCTACAAGCATTATTCATAATAACTTTATTACTCATAATAAACCTGTACCTCGCTCTTTTATGCCTGCATCTTCGGGATTATTACAAGCACTAAATTCAGATAATTTATTTGGTCCTGCAAATGACATAGTAAATATTTTTAATATTCCATCAGCATTTAGAGAAATGACGATTTATTAACTGTGTTTGTGGTTATGCAAAAATCAAAACATTTTACAACTCACAAATAGTATGAATTTATCCATGCAATCTTCAGTTGTAGATAGAATGCTCTTCACTTCCAATTGCATCACAACCAGCAATTCGGGATAATAAAGTAAAATTAAAAGGTCTTTTTTTTATAGTTTGGTTTAGGAATTAAAGATTATTAACAAATATTTATTAGAGATGAAAGCTGGGCATGATTTTCTGGAAGAATTAAAATATCTTTTTCTTTGAGTTCGAAATTCTTATAAAAATGCAATTGAGGAATTGGTCAGGCAAATTATCAAATACGACCTCAATTCAGCTGATGGTATAGAATGGTTGAGAGTTGGAAATAGACATTTTGGTGACTTCTGGAATAAATTATTTGATGGAACAGAAGATTTGATTGAGTTATTTAAAAAAGCAAAGTAAACTTATCTATAGCTTGTTTATAATTCTTATTTATGTATTTAATAATATTTTTTTATTAGAGAAGATCCTTATTAGAGATGTGCGAATGCATATTTTTTTGATCTTGCATTACATAATGCAGCATTATGCTGCATGATGCATTATGCTATTCTGTATAATATATAAAAAATAGCCAAAAAATATTATCATGAAATACAAATTATAAATAATAATATAAATGATTTAAATTATATTTTTAAAGTACATAATAAGATTAGAATTAATAGTACAAAAGAAAATGTAGTAAAACTACTGCAAGGCTATAGAATCACCACCATGAGAGTACTATGATATAAAAGACCACTATAAGAATATTGTAGGTCTAATACAATGCCGTAAGACTGCCATAGAGCCCCAAAAACACCAAAAAAATATTAGATTGGTAGTGATAAAGATAAACAAAACAAGTAGTAATTCAAGTATTCATTATAACATATATACACAAAATAATAATTTTATTACTATAGTTAAAAATTTTTGAATCAAATTATATAATAATTTCTATGTACATTTTGAAATTTTAGATAGCCTGCATTGCATTATGCTGTATTATGTAGCATGCAACATTAAATACATAATGCATTTTGTACATCTCTAATCCTTATACTTTACCAAGAAAAGAAGAAGTAAATAAGTTTATAGATGAAAAAAACAGAGATTGTGCTACAACAATGGCTAAATGCTACAAAGATAGATGAATTAAAAGCAAAAAACTCTCTATTTTATTTGTGCCAGTTTATTAAAAAGGCATTTATTGTTAATTATAATGCTAGAGATCCAAAAAAAAACAAAAACTTTGGACAGTATAACGAAAAATATTGCCATACCTCACGAAATAGAAAGAATTTTGCCAACAATTTACGTTTGTGAGATGATTAGACAATAATTTATTTTTTATTATTGTTATTAATGCATAGTAGCTGATATAGAAATATAATTGTATAGTTCTTCACATAATATCAGAAGAATTTTTTAGGTGCAGATCTGTGCAGATTTCTAAAAAAAACAATAATTAAAAATTTGTGAAAATTTGCGACCCCACAACTATAGTTAAAGAAATTTTTTTTAAAATTCTGCGAAGATTTTTAAAAATGCATAAATCTGCGCAGACCAGGAGTGTAATAGCCAAATGTGAATAAAAATAAATTACTATATGCTCGTTTAAATATTAAATGCTAGCTAAATTTTCATACATTAAAAGAATATCAGATATATTCAAATATTTATACTATATTTTAACAATGTAATTTATAAATATTTTATTACAAATATATAATATAATAATAATACCGTACATGTAATGTAAAAAATTAAAAAAATAACAAAATAAAAAGTGAATAAAAAATAAATAACTATATACTAAATACTAGCTAAATTTTTATAAATACATTATACTAAATCCCATACTAACTATTATATTATGCCCTATACTAACTATCATGCTACTAGCTATCATACCAATACTAACTATCTTGCTATATCCCAAACTATCATACTACATCTATCGTGCTATGTACATTCTACTATCATGCTATGTTCATTCTACTATCGCATTACATTCCGTAATAACAATCTTACTATGTTCATTCTAAAAAAAAGAACTATTAGTAATATATTATTAAAAAAAAAAGAAAAGTATTATAAACCAGATACCTTATACCGGAAGACATGAATGCACACCAACGACGGCACCAATGACAGCACCAACGGATTCCTAATCTACATTCTCGGTGTCCAATTTTATTACAAGGCTTTATCTTTTTTTAACATTCAGGTTTGGATTTCTAAAGCAGTTTCTTCAATAATATTGTTCACCAACAACAAGAAAAGCACAATAAAATAGAGAACAAAAATAAATATTAGTAAAAAAAAAGAAAAAAAATCAAATTATACTTATCTTCATACTGCTTGTGTAACTGGTGATCACTGCCGCTTATTTAACAATATAAAAAATCGATAATAAAAAAAAATTAATATTTAAATTAAAAATAAAATAAAACAAAAAAAAATAATTTAACTTATATAGTGATCTTGATTATCACTACCGATAATAAATAAAAAACTATTAAAAATTATTTTAAAAAAAAATAAATAAAAAAATAATAAAAATAATTTAATAATTAAATTAATTAAAATAAATAAATAATTTAAAAAATAAAAGAAATTATTAATTAAAATAAAAAAAAATTTAAAAATTCAAAAAAAAAAATAAAAAAAAACATAATAAATAATATAATAAAAAAACCAAAATGAAAAAATATTAAAAAAAAACTTACGATAGTACCAGTAATACTGATCTTGTATAACTGGACCAGCTATTATAAAAAAAATTAATAAACTACGATATTAAATAAAAAAAATAAAAAAAAAACACCTCGATAAAATAATAAAAATTTAAAAAAAAACATAATAAAAAAAATAAAAATAAATACGTTAAAAAAATAAAATAAAATTAAATAAAATAAAAAATAAAAAATACATTATTAAACAGAAAAAAAATAAATAAAAACAATAAAATAAAAAACTATAAAATGAATTAAAAAAAATTTTAAAAATAAATAAAAAATAATGTTAAATTAATTAAAAATAAAAAAAAAAGTAAAATAAAAAAATTAAAAAAAAATTAAAAAAAAATAAAAAATAAAAGAAAATAAAAAAATAAAAAAAATCAATCTAGAAAATAAAAAAAAATCTGATAAAATTAAAAAAAAAATTAAAAATAAAAAAACCGATATCGTTAATAATAATATATAAAAAAACGATATCGTTAATAATAATATATGGGCTGCCATCAATAGAAATCAGGCAGATCTACATTTTAAAAAAAAATTAATACCTTAACTTTCACAGCTCATATATCTATGAATTTTAAAGCTATCTTGATGATTTAATATTCAAAAAAAGCTTAAATTGTAAGCTTTCTTTTGAATATTAAACCATCAACATAACTTTAAAATTTATCAAGATATGAGCTGTGAAAGTTAAGGTATTCATTTTTTTCAAATGTAGATCTGCCTGATTTCTATTGACAGTAGCCCATATATAAAAAAAACAATATCGTTAATGATTAATAATAATAATAAAAAACTATAAAAAATTAAAATAACACTATTTAAAATTATAAGTACGTGGGAAATAAAAGTAAATTCCAGTTATTCCTTATAACCAGAAATTTACTATCATGTTATTTCGAATTTTAAATAAAAAAATCAGAATAAAAAAAATGATACAGTAATAAAAAAAAAAGTGAATAAAAACCATGTTTTTTTACTTTATTTATTTATTTATTTATTTTTGGTTTGTTTTGCTTATTGATTTTCTCATGTTCAGTAAGTATTGAAATTATAATTTTGGAGATTATCGCAAATTATAATAGGTAGTGCCTATTATAATCTGCGAAGGTTATACTTTTTAAATATTTGCACAGATTTTTGGCAAAAAATCTGCGAAAAACTGCAAAAATCTAAATTTTGAAGATCTTTGCAATTTTTTAAACAAGATTCTGCACTTATTTGATAAATTTGAAGATCACTACAGATTATTAATGTTTTTATTTTCCCGATGAATGATAAGTACGTGACTACAGTATATGCTACATATTATTGTATTATATTATACAAATAATTGTAAATTATATAAACTATTGTTATCCAACAATTGCTTAAAAATTTAAAATGTTTACATAAAATATTATTATCAAATATAAGAATTATCATACATAAAACAAATATTTGAGGGCATGGTATTATTAATTCTTATTCATCACACAATGATTAGTTAAATATTACTTTTCTTTTTTTAACCATACTACTGGGACTGTACTAATTTACTATATATCCTATTGAATGGCAAGCTATTTTAATATATTAACTTTGAATTTCTAACAATATTAGTTAAGATAAATGCCAAGCTTATCTTTATAAGTACAATGATACAAAATGAATCATGTAGTTTTATGTAGTAACGCATTGTTTTTTTGATTTTTCGCATACTATTTGCAGTATTAAATCCTCTTTTATTATTTAATAATATTCCGAAATAACCACATTTACTTGAATTAAAACTTAATCGACAACTCTCTACCAACCATGATCATAAATTGTCGAATAATGGGCAAATTTTTGAATAACGGTAAATTGGCAAATGATTGGCTGACACCTGCTGCGAAGCGATACATATCAGTCAATTATTTGCCCAGTTGAGCCAATTTACCATTTTTCAAAAATTTGACCAATAATATATATGTTGTACCCCGAATTAGATCGTCCCGATTCAGAATCAGAATAGTTCCAAATAAGAATTTTGTAACTTTTACTGAATTATGATATCTAAAATCAAAACTTTTCTATTCTAAACCCTAATTCTAACTCTAACACCAACTCTAAATCTTCCAATTCTGCCAAAATATTTTACCAAACCTATCCAGAGCAGCCCGATTCTGAATCAAGACAATTCCAAACTGGGGTACAACATATACATCAATTCATGATTTCTGTTAATTCCAAATTTACACACATCATTTTAAAATATATACCAATCAGAATATGACATACGTATATCAAATTTAGATGTACTAATTTTTATATTGAATTCATAGAAAAAATTTTAATTATCTTTTTCATTCTACAATGATCACTAATATAAATGAGTTATTGTCATTCAGTAATATAATTTGGTTTTTTTATAAATGATTATAAAATGACATATTAGATATATTGAATTCTGATTCCAAAATAACATGCCAATTCTGAACTAACATAAACTCCAAAGTGACATATAACATACATAGGTATTTATAAAAATTTTTGCAATAATCGCCACTTAATTGCTACTTAATTGCTACTTATTTGCTACTTTATTGCCACTTAATCATCACTTAAACTTAAATGTCACTTAATTGCTACTTAATTGCTACTTAATTGCTACTTAACAGGCATGTAATTAATTCTGCATTTGCTCAAAACTTGTATGCAAATTTGCTCACATGTTATCACAAAGCTAAAACAATATTTATCTAATGTTGTAAAGAGATTATAACAAAATCGATAACAATTTAAACAATATTATAAAAATATAATTACAATTTCTTGGCTAAATTGTAAAAATATTAAAATAATATAGTTACAATTTAAAATCTAAATTGTTATGACATTTTTGCAAGATATTGTAATAATAAAGTTATAATTTTTATACAACCTATTTGTGATTTAGATACAATATTGAAACGAGTTAGTAACTATATATTAAGGAAGCTAGTCATAATGAAATCACAATGATCATATGAATAATTGGTAGCAACATCTTAACAATTTTGTTACAAAATACTAGGTTTTAGCAAAGTACTAGTATTGCCAAGACAACATGCTAACTTTTATGAAATAGATAGTTAAACAATAACTATACACTTTCAAGTACAATGTGCTAATTCTTGGGCATTTGGTTAAATTAAAAGGTGAAAAAAGCAATAGCAAACGCACTTTTTAAGATCAATGCATAGGCTCTTGATTAGAGTAAACTTGAATCAAAAGGTAGGAAAGTACTTTTAGATAACAATATGTTTTTATATAGTAAATTTGATATTTGGAGTCTAATGACCTATTGTTATCAACTTTATATACAAGAAGTTTATATGAAAAAATACAAACAACTTAAATTCTATGATTATATTAAAGCATAAGCTTTTGAACTTGGGCATTACCAGGTAAAAGGTGATGTGATCAGATATAGAATATGTTGATTCACATAAATTGGAACTCTAGTTCAAAAAATAATGATACTGACTTATTATTGGCCATATTAAAATTTATTTCATGCAGATAATTTTCCTATATTGAGATTAAGATAATGCTCAATATATTATAGTATTATTAATGAGACTGTTTTTAAAAACTGATAGTATGGATTTTAAAGACTAATAGTATAGATGATAATATAATTGTAATATACTCACATATTTTTTTCAATGTGATTAATTTATAATTGTTAGGTCTTAAGTATAGTAGAACAAAAAGAGGAGTTCTGGGTTACTTTTCTATACTCTGGATACTAAAGTATATGTAAGATACTTAAAAATCATTTTAATTATTATTCTGCTATATTTTAGATTATTTTTTTTATACTATAGCTTGGTATAAAATTTTATATAGCTAGAAAATAACTAATTAGCTCTAGCTTATCTTTTACTATAGTAATTTTTTTTTAGATATTGTATAGCTATTTGATCTTATTTTATCTTGACATATATCTAAAAATCTATATTGCTTTCTTGTCTAGCTAGAGACTTTGAAAACTTAATTTTGATAACAAGCATTTTGTTTTTTAGACTATATTTTTATTAGACAAAAAATATATTGTATAGCTATTTGATCTTTTTTGCTTTAAAATATATTTAGTATTGTGAAGCAGGCCAAAGGGTAGGGTTTACACAAACCCAGATCAAATCAAACATTAGGTCAGATTTGGGTTTGATTTGATTTGAAATCAAACCCTAATCCAAACTATGATTAAAAAAAATATTTAAGTTTGATTTGAAGCGTTAAATTTGAGTTTGGTTTGAATTTGAGTTTGAAGTTTGCAAACTAGTTTAAGTTTGAATAATATAAATATATTTTTATATTTTAATTGATAATCTGCAAGTCAACTAGAAAGTGATCATAGTGTATTGTGATGCAGATTATATGAAAATTACTATAGGTGAAATGTGGCATGCTTCTATTTAAAACTTTTTTCTTACTAAGATAATAATACTTGTCAACTAATTAAAAGTTGTAGAGCTCATTGAGACTCATTTAATAGTAGTTAGATTATCCAAATTGGCCCAATGAATGGCAAGATATCATTGAAAAATGATTGGTTGACTATATGTAAACAAATATTGTTTATATAGAGATTTTATATAGTTGGGCAATCATTTTTTGATAATATATTACCATCCATTGGGCCAATTTGAATAATCTAACCACTGTTAGATGTGTCTCAACAAGCTCTACAACTTTCAATTAGTTGAGAAGTATTATTAACTTAGTAAGAAAAAAGTTTTAAATAGAAGCATGCTATATTTCATCTATAATTACTCTCTAGTTAATAGCAAATTATTAATTAAGTAACTTTGTTTAAAATATAAAAATATATTTATATTATTCAAACTCAAACTAGTTTGCAAAACTTTAAATCAAACTTAAATCAAACTTAGTATAGTATTTGGATTTGGTTTGAATTTGATTATTTTTTATTTGAATTTGGGTTTGATCTCAAACTTTATAAAATTTATAGTTTGAGATTGGTTTGATTTGGGGTTTGATCAAACTCAAATCAAATCTGAATCAAATTTCAGAACCTTACCGAAGGGTTCTAGCATATTGTTTTCTTTTTTTTTAATATTAGAGGAGAACTCCAGGTGTAGCTTTTGCCCCAAACTTTTATTAATATTTAAATAAAGCTGTAATAAGCCTGAACTCACTTAAGATTTTGCTTGCACTTGTTTATTTAACTAAAAATTAGCAGACTTTCTTTCTTTATCTTGAATACAAAGTTTTTTATATAACCAATAGCTTTTTTTTAACATTAATATTTATAATCTATACTTTTATATATAAGTATATCTTTATTCTACTTAAGAACAATAGTATTATTATATAGTTACTATAGTGCAAATTACTATATATTTTATATAGTTATGGAATCATTTTTCTTTAAATATATAAAAATTTATATAGCTACGAATTTTAAAATTTAAATATCTTATAATCTACTAGATTAATTTTAATAATTTTTTTATATTATATATAAAAAAATATTCTTTATATTTTTATTTAGAAAGTCAAACTATATATAAGTTTAATATAATTTATATATATATAATCCTATCCTTCTTGTTTTGTTAGAAAAAAACTAATCAATATTTATTACAATTCTATCTTTTATACAATGATTTTAGACTATAAACTATAGAATTATAAATTATGTATCAAAATAAGCTCTGCATATATTAAACCAACTAATTTATCTACTGTAATATGCACTATTATCTAATTATTTACAATCTTTAAATAATCTTGTAAGTACAAATGATTTGAATTATTTATAAATAATCTAGATTATTTGGTTACAAGTTATTTTTAAATAATCTAGAACTTAAATAACTATAATAACTAGTTATTCTAAGATTATTTTAGATTATTTGTAAAACTAGAGTTTTTGTCTTAAAAATCAAGTTATAGAATATATAATTTACTGCTTAATTTTTTTTTTTTTTTTTTGATTTCTTCGGGCTACACCCGAAGCCGCTGTTGGCGGTCTTTATTAAGGTCATTGGTTTTAGGGACCCTACGGGCCCCCTACATTTTCATTACATGTTCGATTTCTATTTTTAATTTTGTCCTACGAAGTCTATCCTAACCTACTCCTCCTTCCTCTGGTTTCCCTGGCTGAGTCCAGCCGGTCCGTCATTCGGTGCGCCCCACCCGTAGGCTTCTTTAGATCAACTTTAAGGAGTTAGTTTACTCCGCCGATATGCTTGTATAGGTCCTTTTTTCGTCGCCGCCAGGTACTACCTTCTGAATTCGGATCGGGTCTGGTTTTCCTCGTGGACTTTTCCTTTTATAGTGGATGGTCCTTATGTTTACGACGTTTCTTGTCAGATTTTTCCTTTTCTGGATGCCGCATGACCAATGTGGCTATGTCACGCAACTCTGTTATCGCTGTAGTACCTCGTCCGGAAATGGGAAGAAGTGCGGTTCCTCATCACAGATCCTTGACACTCGTAGTCCCAACACAGTTTTTGTCATCCACTAGACTCGAACCGGCGACCTTGCGAGTGCGACCCCGGAGCGCTAACCACTGCGCTATCCGACCCAGGGTCTACTGCTTAATTTTCAAATTAAAGACCCTAAATAATTTACTATTTTTATTCTAGTATAATATGTATATCAAAATAATTTTTATTAAATAAACAAATAAATAAATTTTACTAATATTAGAATACTAATAGAACCCTGAAATATATATAGATAGATCAGATATTAGTTTCTTATTTGGTGTTTTATGCAAATATTTTTTATTTATAGTAATTTTTTTGCTTATTTTTGAGTTTTTTTTTGCAAATCCTTCTATTTTTAGCATTTTTATAATAAATCTGATCTATCTACGTATATTTTAGGATCCTGTACTAATATTGGAGTAGAGTATAATTTATATTAAAATTACAAGAAATTTTTTACTAAAGCTTCAAAGATAATTTTATAGACAAAGTTTTAAGATATCAATAATTTTTTGTTTTTGCTTAATTTTTGTTATATAAAAAACAATATGTATATAATCTACAAAGTGCATTTAATTTAATATTTTGATTGGCTTTTATATTTGTTTTGTATAACTAAGTATTAATACTTCTAGTGTCCAAATAGAAATTATTTATATTATAAATTATATTTTATAAAAGGATAAATTTATTTGTTGCCCTATTACATAACACTTTTGTCAAGACATAATCAACCAATAGAACATAAGTAAGTATATTTTAATTGTAAAATTATCATATAATATTTTATTTTTAATTAAAAATGCTATTTTAACTGGGTCAAAATAACTTTTCTCTTAGAATTTAAAGATAATGCAGGCTGGGTTTTTATACTAAAAAACCCAGCTGGCATCAATATAACTCTGGCCTACCCTAACTCTAAATTCTAAAAAAAAGTTATTTTGACCCAATACACTTTATTATAATAGTCAACCCTAATACTACTATTGCTCGAATCCAATAATAACAATCTGGTAAAGAAAAGACCTACCAATCTACTAAAAATAACCAAGACAATATTGAAAAAATGCTACAGTACCAAAAAAACCAGAACTGATGAACTAGCACTAAAGCTATGAAATTATATATATAAAACTCCAGTAACAAACTAAAGAAGATGCTACAGATTCCACTAACACTACTTACCAAAATGGACAGAATTACACTAATAAAGTCTAATAAGAAACCTTCAAAAAAACAGTAAAAGATAGATATTAATTATACTATTTAGAGCCAATAGACCAAAGCTACGAAATCATATATGCAAAACTCAGCAATGAACTGAAGAAGATTCTACAAATCCCACCAATACTACTTACCAAAATCACTAGAATCATGCTAACGAAGACTAATAAATGAAACTCTAGTAAAGAAAACTAGTTACTTAAGAAAAGGTAAAAGTTAGTTACCATGCTATTGACAAGTGAAAATATAGTAGTTGTTGTATTAACTAATAATATCTTAAATAGTAAAGCAAAATAGCAACTCCAACACCAGTAATGATGATGAAACTCCAAGAACAGCAATACTAGTAAGACAGCAAAGCTCCAAGAATAATGATACCAATAAAGGCAACTACAATAATAGCTACTTCAGGAACAGCAGCACCAACAATGCAACATTGTATAGACCTAAAAAAAATATAACAAAAAAAAAAAGAAACACTGATTAGCATTGAATGATCATTGTTTATATATCGCACATGATCCGTGACATAACATCATAAAGGAGGTGACAATAGTATTTATTCTTTATAAAATATTTTTAATAAGGGAGGCATGCCTAATTTGGCGCAGTGCCTAATTTGATGCACGATGATATCTCGAGAACTATCGATCAGAATCATAAGATTCTGGTATCATTTGATTTGTCTCATCAAGACAAATCGAACAGTACCAAAATCATGCGATTCTGATCGATAGTTCTCAAGATATTCCATCTGACCAAAATAGCCCAAGGTTGAGATACCTAGTTTGACACAAGTAAACATTTACGATAAATATCATGTGATATATCAATCAGAATCGCAAGATTTTGGTACCATTCGATTCATCTCATCAAGTCGAATCGAATAGTACCAAAATCTTGCAATTCTGATTGATACATCCCATGATATTTGTCATAAACGTTATACCTGCGTCAAATTAGGTACTACACCAAATTAGGAATATATTTTTTAGACAACCTTTAATAAGTGATATCTCATGATTTAGTGATTAGAATTGGATGATTTTGGTACCATTTGATTCGTCTCGATGAGATGAATCAAATGATACTAAAATTATCTGGCTCTGATCAATACAGTATATCATGTGATATTTATTAAAACGTTAGCTGCGTCAAAATAGGCATGCCTCCCTTATATTAAAGAAAAATTTTACTCACCAATATAATAGATAACTTTTATGATTTATTAAATCTTTAAAAAATTAAAATTTTAAAAAATTAACTAGTAATTTTTTTAATATAAGTTCTATAAATTATTAGTCAAAATTTAAAATATATATTCCTTATAAAGTGTAAAACTTCTAAAGTTAGATTATTTTTATATTAAAAACTCAAATTAAAATATAAGTTATATAATTAATTCATGATTTGCCTATAATTAGTAGGATCTACATTATAAATTTTGGGGCAAATTACTATATTAATTTACTAAATATGGGAATCTGGCTGTTCCTCCTTCTAAAAGTTTTTTCTGTCAATTAAACCTTTAATGTTTATCTAATAAACATTGTAGAGCTAATTTTTCTGATTCTAATAGTAGTAAAACCATTAAAATTGACCTAGAATATCATGAGAAATGAGCATTTTAATCTTCACGACTATATGTTTTTTCCTTTAAATAAACAAAGAAAAAATATATAGTTGCGAAGATTAAAATGCTTATATCTCATGCAATATTGTATCAATTTTAATTATTTTACTACTATTGGAATCAGAAAAATTAACTCTTCAACTTTTATTAAATGCACATTAAAAGTTTACTTGACAGAAAAAAACTTTTAGAAAGAGGAACAACATTTACTAAAAAACTTATTTTTACTTATTTCCACTTTTTAATATATTACATATATGGTTTCTATTATTTATAGACATATTACAAATTAATAAATTTAATCTAGTATTGGCAAGTAAAACTATTTTTGGCAAATAGTGAAGATAAAACTAAACCTGGCAAAAAATAAAACTAGGTAAAACTTTGTGTAATTAGTAAAACTTTAGCAAAACTCCTAAAAGAGTTAAAACTTAGTAGAGATCAAATCTTTTAGAGCTTTAAAAAGACTAGTAACTCAAACTATTTTGTATATAACTTATTTAAAATGGGAGCAGTCAATTAAAACACGGCTTATAGCATTTTTTCCAAAAATGAGTTAACAATACTATCAATTAAAGCATGCGTTTAACTATAGAATTGAGCATTTAAAGCATTGATTTACATAATAAAATTTTTGTCAATGCCTATTTTTCTAAATACTGTATGTGAATAGAAGTGATCTAAAAATAGATTTTAGAAATTAGCTTGTTGATCCTTGCTGATAGTTATAGAAAAGGGCTTGTATAATTGGCTAATTCAAGTAGATCAAACAGGTTCTACTAATAATAGATCATCAATGTTGTTGTTATACTAAATTTCAAATGTGATTTTCTCAAAATGGAAAAAAAGCTATAAGCCGTGTTTTAATTGACTGTGCCCAAATGTACAAAAGCAATAAACAATATAATAGCCTTCATTAGTATTCAAGTACTGTACTATTAAAAAAAACTATATTTCATCTTTTAGAACTTTAAAGTAAAGAATTTAGCCTTGAAATTCAAAATATAAAATCTTGTTTTTTTTTAGTAAGAGCACTAATATTTATTATTTATTATAGGGGCTTACCAGTACCCCAGAAAATATACAAATAGATTTTTAGCTTTTTTATACTGTACAAATCTTATTTATTTATAATAATTTATTGCTTATTTTTGAAGTTTTTTGTAGATCTTTTTATTTTTAGTAATTTTATAATAAATCTGACCTATTGATATATATTTTGAATTCCTAGCTTATCCTCCCACTCTAGATAATATATATATTATTTTTGGCAATTAAATTTAACTAAAAGGTAAGATTTTGCTTGACCTTTCTATCTCTAAAATATTACTTAATAAATTTTAGTGCCCTAATGCTTATCTATGAATTAATATTTATTAAATTAATATATAAATTGTATAGCACAATACTCTTATTTATTGCACATCAATTTGATTAGCTAATTTTAATAGTTATAATTATATAATTTTTTTAAAATTTTTTAAGATTAGAATTAGTTTAAGATTTAAAATTTTAACAAAAAAATTGTTATCTTAGTAAAATTTTGAGATATTTGTATTTTTCTTTTTTCTATTATTTTTTAATAATTGCTTAAAATTTTATTTAATTAAAAATGTTTAGCACAATATTTTGTATATAGATGTATAAAAATTATTTTATAATTTTAAATTTTTAATAATATTATTAGTAAAGACTTAAAAAAATCTTAAATTTTATTAAATTTTTGTAATAATGATTGATAAAGTTAGCCAATCAAATTGATGCATACTAAATAAGAGAATTATACTTTTAATTATCTTTAATTACCTTTTTATTCTTGCTTTTTTTATTGATTTTGCTAACTTTTACTATTATTTTTATCTTTTTTTAGTTTTGCTATCTTTTACTAGTTTTGCTAGTTTCACCATTTTTTGCATTTTGTCATTTTAGTTTTTTAGCAAAGTCAAAACTAAGTTTCACTATTCATTTGTGGTGAAACCTCACCAACACTAAAATTAACCAATAAAAAACTTGGGGCTTTCATTATAAAAATTTTTTAACCTCATAATATTTTTTTTTTGTCTAGTTATAAACTTAGATTTTTTATTATAAAAATATTTGACCAATCAAAATTTAATAAATCAAACCTGTATTTCTTATTCTAGCATTTGATTGGCTAATTTTGGTCTCACTGCATATCAGTCAGGAAATATGTCACACCTATTGATATATGAGTGTAAGTTCATTATAAAAATTATAATAAAAACATATAAATTTACTATAAACTTTAAGCAAAATATTCTTTTCAGCTAAAAATTAATTGCAAATCTGTCACTCAAACCAATTTACAATGAAAAAATAAAGGGAAATTACAAATAAGGGCCAAAAATCGAAAATAATTATAATTAAGTGTCTAAAATGCAAATAATTACTGATAGAGGCCTAATATTCAAAATTATTAAAATAAGGGCACAAGTTTATTATTAGCTGGCAAAGCCGATCCAAAAATAATAGTAATTGTTTCTCATGATTAGGTATACTTTATATTTTAAGTTATTATTGTATTGAATTTAAAGAATAATTGCTATACCAGATTATAATGTTTATTACACAGATATAATTTTTAATAGATGATAGATTTTTCAATAGTATTAGAACTTAGAAATAAAATATACATTCTATATACTTTTTATTTCTGTGTTTTCAACTGCATGAACATGATTCATAACCTTTCTTATTATATCTACCACAAGTAACCTGGTTTTCAGGTTGTTTCTTTACAACTACATAAATGAGTTTTTTGTGTTTGTTCTGTTTGTCTGATTATAGATGGCGGTAAAGTTTTGTTGTGTTGAATTAAAAAACAATTTTATAATGCAGACAAATGAATTAGAGAATCAAGTAGACAAAAGGTACATATTTTATTGCACATTCAAATTTATATTAAGATTACTAATTGATTATATTAAGCCACGGGACTTAAGCTATGGGAGAATTATTCTGGACCCTTATTATTTGTAATAATTTTTGAATATCGTGCCTCTATCAGTAATTATTTTTGTTTCGGGGCCCTTATCTGTAATTACTTTCGATTTTGGTCACTATTTTGTAAATTACCCAAAAATAAACCCTTGATTATGATTAGGGTAAGGATGAGTTTGGGATGGGATTAGGTCAAGGGTTAGTTTATTCCAAAATTTTACGTGAAATTTTTTTTGTTAGAAGCCAAAAGGTGGTTTTCATAGTCGAAATTTGAGATATTGATTGGTTTTTATATTATCTGTGCACAAATATTTTTATTATATAGCTAATATATTATATTAAATATAATATTATTAATAAATATAATATTATATAAAAATATAATAATAAAATAATATTAATAAATAGAGTAAATTTATTCATTGCCCATGCGATGCGCCTTATATGTCGCTCTCCCAATCAAATTTCAAGATCAGGTGTAACATTACATGATCAAAAAATTCAAAACAAACGTTCGTTTTGTCAAAAATTGTCTATAACTTAAAATTGAGTATATGAAACTGCTCTTAGGATTCTAACAAAAAAAATTCCTTGCAAAATTTTACTATAAAAAACCCCTTCTCACCCATACACACAATCTATACCTCACCCTAACTCTATCCAATGAAAAAATGGGTTATTTTAATTGTTTTGATTTTATGTTATACCTGATTTTATGATCTGCGACAGGTGCGACAACATTGCACGTTGAGAAGGGCGAAATTGTCACTTTTCTTATAAATTGTTATTCTACACTCTAATACTAACTACAATTAACTAAACTACTCTATCTAAACTCTAATATTGGCAAGGCTTCGATTGAGGTGTGGATAAACTTGGTCTGAGTAACCAGGGTTCGTAGAGTCTTGTAGCTGGAGGTTAAGATAAGTATCTAGCTCTTCTTACGGTTCTTGTATTTGGTTATTGACTCAGTGCTAACTCGCGTAAATCTTTCTCTTGTGTAGATTATGGGATTCGAAGATTGGATTTGAATCGGGGGTTTATTTACGATGTCACGGGCAAGAGAAATCGGGTTGCCGATTGGACTTCCAGGTTTTCACAGGGTCTCAGGTTTCAATTATAATTGTGACAGCGGCTTGCAGCGGTTGGAGATCAATAAAGTCACAGGGTTTGACTGGTACGAAATTACGAGAGTTGATAGTTATTCAAAAATAGCAAATCATGGAGGTCAAGTATTGTTATATAATAGACGTAACAATGAAATCAAGGGGTGTTAATATATATAATTGTAAGTTCTATAACTTATATTCTTTTATTTTCTCGCTCTTTACAACTGCTTGAGACTTTTGGAAGTGATATTAAGAACAAAGACTAATGATAATAGTTTTTGAACAAGGTATTAACGACGAGAGGGAACTTAATGCTTCTACTCTAATTTTGAAGGTTAATTCTTAACAAACTGACAACAAGGTTTTACAATAATAATAGGGAAACGAAAAGTGTATTTTCTACGAAGAACTTGGGGACAAGGTTTTAAGATAAGTAATTAACTACTTCTACTATTAGGATTTCGAAGTATTAAACCAAATGTTAACTCGAACTGAGTTGTCTTTATTTCCAGGTGACAAGGATATCGCTTTTATACTTTTTACATCTATATGAATCGATACAAGTTGAACCAGTTATTTAAATCGTTTCGATCTTACAGTTTGGATTGATCTGGCATAAAAGACAGATCTGACAGATCAGATCGATCTGACATAAGAGACAGATCTGACATATCTGCTCGAACAGTTTAATCTGACAAATCTGTCAGAAATGTCTGACGATTAGGCTAATAAGGTGAGGTCTACTTCTACTATAAATTTTTAAGAGTAACATATACATGTATTCGAATAATACTAACTAAAAGTAATGACTAAAATAATAAATAAGAAAAATCTTCCAGGAGCCTTTCACAACTCTTCCCCCTTAAACATGAGTACCACGAGTATGCCTTATAATACGAGGGACTGATATTCTTCATCAGTTAACTGGTGGACTCTTGCCAGAGTAGTATAGGTAGTACAATATACTTGCTCCACTCCATACCGCTCGAAGATATAATAGATCTGAAGTGCAGTTCTGCTGTAATAGCGTGAGACAATTCCTCTGATGCTGCGACATTGGCTCCCAGTCATGGCATCCAGTAGAGAACCAAGGTAGTAGGCATAGGCAAGACTCTCAATTCGACTTCACCTTCTTCGAGCCCTCATTAAATGGTAATAGGTAGCAGAAACCTTTACCGTATTACTTTAATTTATGGAAAAAGGGCATGGTGCAGGGACTACGTCCAGTGGTTCAAGGAGTTGTCGATCGAGTTGGATACATTGGACAGGAGTGATATTTCCCATGACGAAAATATATATATAATATATATATATATAAAATAAAAAAAAAATTTTTTTTTTTTTTTTTAGGAAGTATTTATAAGTTTCTTTCATGGTATATTTTTAACAATGTCTTATTTACTGGAGTCACAAGTACTTGTCCACTTAGTTCTCTTAACTTGTAGGTGCCATTTGGAAGATTAGCATGGACGTAATATTGGGGTTTTAAATGCACTATGTAAATCAAATTTATGCATGGTCTCATATTAAAAATAACTATCAAATGATTTTCGTAATAATTCCGTGATATTCATGATTATTCCGCGATAGTGCGATAATTAAAAGCTATATATATATATAGATACCTGAAATCGACATGGACATTCTTTTCTAAATTCAAAAATTTTTTTTCTAAGTCGAAAGCTTTTTGATTTGAAGCTTTTTTTTTATTATAATGAACAGTAAGACTGATTTTGAACTTGTGGTTAATGCGAGTTTGTAACTAATACTATATTGAAATAAATATATTTTTTGTTAAATAATTTGATGGCATGCTAAGTTTGAAATATGCTTGAAAATATTTTAGCTGCTTTTTCCTCCCCGGGTACTTCTATATTCCTTTCATGGAAAGTATCTTTTTTTGGCACTTCACATGAATTTCTGCAAGTTCAAACGCAATATTCTCTTTGTCAATATTTCCTAGTAAAAGTCGTAATTTTGATTGTTTTATGTTCGATAACATGTTTGGGTGAGTTTTTAAGTCTAATTTGTTAAAGAGTCCCTCTACCTGTTGTTGATTAATAATAATATAATATATTTTTTCTTTAACAAATTCATATAATAATGGATAATCATAAATATTAGAAGTAGATATCAAACAAAATTGACGAAATTCCTCTTCAAATTCTGGATTGTTTAGCAATTCTTCGCGAAGGCC
Organism: Gigaspora rosea; assembly: GCA_003550325.1. Taxonomy (NCBI): domain Eukaryota; kingdom Fungi; phylum Glomeromycota; class Glomeromycetes; order Diversisporales; family Gigasporaceae; genus Gigaspora; species Gigaspora rosea. The sequence continues at coordinate 32,706 of QKWP01001252.1, read as the reverse complement.
AAAAATTTCATCGGTTACTTTAAAATCATTATATAGTTGTTCAGCAAACTTTATCTCTTGTTCAGTTGGCTCTAAAAGCCATGAAGTTTGCTTAACAACATAATAGAATGCTCATACAAATTCATGGCCGGAATTTCCACCAAAGCGACATATTGATAAAGGTAAATGCATCCATGGGGTCATCCATTTTACAAAATGCTCATATGCCTTATTTATTCTGTGTTCTAAATTATCAAAAAGCTCACCAAAATCTTCATTATTTAAAGATTCTATTGCTATCAAAAGTTTTTGGCCAAAGAACATGTAGAAATTTTCTTTAAGATCATTTAAGAAACTAATCCATTTAATTACCTTATCAGGCATTTCATGAGCTCGACGACCTGGTAAAAGTTAAACTAAGCGATTATCTGATCGAATGCAAGGTATAGTAACTGTTCCGACCATGAATTGCATTAATGGTTCATAAAAATATTCACCAAAAGTGACTAAACATATGATTTGAATATTCAACTTTTTATTTAATAGCCAATCCCGAAACAAACGCCAGTCTGAGATATATGCTACTGGCGTGCGCCGATTTTTTTCAAGCATTTTTATAAACCAATTAGCAAATTCTATATGTTTTTATGCTGCTCTGAATATTGTTTAGCAGTGTGCAATTCATAACCCCAGCGACCATGAATTGGCATTTGATATTGAGAAAAATGGAATCCGAATAAACCATTATAAAGATCTTGGATTGACTTTGATTTAATATTTAATGGTTTATCTTTATTACTTGAGTTGTATCCATCATGAAGATACCAGGCTAAGTATAATAAATTATATGGTTGTGGTTTTCTTGAAAACCCAATTGATGAAGCTAATTTTCCAAATGCTTCATCTTCAAAATTCGTTAGAACAATATGAATTATATGCATTCCGCAGCCAATTCGGGTTGAGTTTAAATTTGCTTTTTTATTGAACTGAACAACTGCTCCCTTTTGATTTCTAGACATATAAGCCGTATTATCAGTCGTCCATGTCAAGCACTTACTAGGATTAAGACCATAACTTATAATTGAAGAAAAAACTGTATTAGCAACAGATTGGCCTGTACAATTATTCAAATCTTTAAGATCTATATTACAACTGTTGGTATATTTTTTTTGTTATCCCAGAACATAATACAAATAACAAAATTTTTTGTTTCTCTCCGAGTAGATTCGTTAACAAAAAAGGGTGTGGCGCCTTAGAGAAGTGGTCAAGGTGTCACCCCCAAGCGGCAGGTTGACAGTTCGAATCCCACTGGCGACGTTTTGAAGTTAAATCTGCGTTTGGTGATTGTGGCTTATGAGCGGTTGGGCGCTAAACCTGTAACCTTGGTTCCACCATCTTGAATGGGAGCCTGCGGGCGCAATGATGTATGTGTTACATCGCAAATCCAGGGAACCGGAAAAAACCCACAAGAACCCGTTTGGCAAGACCCGAGTTAGGAGGTAGTGAAAATCGGTCCTACGGTATGCACCAGAGAAGGCGGATACTACGATCGGAACGAACCTAATAAGGGCAGGTAGCCTCGGTTACCAAATCCGGGCAATGGTACATGTATGGGACATGGAATTTGTTCCGGTAGGCTCTTGTGCGAGGGTAAAGTAGCCCTTAGGTCGTCGATACCTAAAAGGGTTGTGGCCCACAATATCTGCATTAAATGTAGTGCGTCGGGTAGTAATAGGAGGACCATGAACCAGAGGGTTTAAATAGACAATTCCCGTAGTTGTGTTGTAGGTATGGCAGCTAGTGTAGAACCTTCGGGCGGACTACTTAAATTAGGCACCAAAAGTGCACGTGTGGCTAGTTGTATCCTCATTCATGTAACAAATATTACGTCACTATAACTCATAATAAAATCCCGGCCATAGCACACGGCCTCTAAACTTAAAAAAAAAAAAAGATTCGTTAACAAAAATTCCAAATGCTGAATACTAGGCGACTTGTTTTATTGTATAATTAATTCCAATCTGTGAAATATCTTGTGCCAGGTACTTAATGTAGGTACTGATAACCACCACTTAGGGGATTCCCCTGTTAAAAATTCATATACAAGTCGCATTGATTCAACAGTAGCCTTTAATGAAACTTGGCCAGTTTGTGAAATTCTCGTTGAAAGCCAAATCATTCTGGGTAAATAGTTATTATTATTAGTTTTGAATAATGCATTGATTTGTCGCTTAAATTCTATTTGAGAAATTTCTTTTGATTTGCGAATTAGAGAACGAATAGTAGAAATTCAATCTGAAACTCTGTTATGAAGATGTCGATTCGAAGCATCTAAGGATTGTGTTTTTTGAATTAAATTTTTGTTTTTTTTTAATTAATTTTTTATTTTCAGTCTTTAATTTAGCATTTTCATTATTTAGATCCTTATCAGACTGTTGGTATAGATTTTTTGTAACAAATTCAAATGCTTTTTTTGAAGATAAGGTGAGATAATCTCATTAGCATGTCTTCCTTTTGGATATCTCATTATGTTAAATAAATTTAGAGCATTGGCTTTTTGTTTCTCAGGCATATTACAAATGGATTGAAACATCTGTTCTTCATTTGCATTGGCTTTTTGTTGCTCAGTCATATTACGAATAGTCTGAAACATATGTTCTTCATTTGCATTGGCTTTTTGTGATTCAGATAATTCATGAATTGTCTGAGTAGCTTGGCATATTTGCTCTTTATTTGTGTGTTCAGTTTCAATAATATTTTTAATAAGATTATGAATTTTGGGAAGAGGTAGCCCAATCTGATCAACTAATTTATGAATTTGATGAATTTTTTTATTGGAGAGCATTTTTGCCATATGGCGCTGTTGTTTTTTAAGCTTCGGCATTGTGAATAAAAGTTTTATGTATTTGATTATTTGATAATAAAGATGAAAAATTTAGTTTATTTCTAAAAACATCAGCTCTGTTTACTTGTTTACTTGTTTATTTGTTTACTTGTTTACTTGTTTATTTATTTACTTTATTTGCAAAGACAATATAAATAGATATCGAAACAGGAACAAAAATGTTAGACAAAAATGTATTTAATGTAGAATGAAAAAATAATATGGGTTAATTAGTCTAAACTAGATAGGTTAGTAAGAGCTAGACTGCTTCGTGATTAAGGATAAAGTTTGGACAGTTCTATATAACCAATAACCCAAACCAAATTTTGACGACTTAGTAATTGGGATTGATGCATTATTCATTCTTTTTGCAGTCATAGAGATATTTTAGATTCTTGGTTCAAAATTGGATTAAATTATATAACATTAGAACCAATTTATCAGTACTAAAATAATGTGCAGGTATCCGAATTGGGTGTGTAATTGGCTTGTATATTTAATTAAAAAGGCATAATTTTATAATTAGTAATTTACTAGTAAAAGGCCTTCAAATCTGATATTAAAGCCCAAATCCAAACCTAAAACCTAAACCCCTTAACATTTTAAAATTATTCATAAGCCAAACTTAAATGCTGAACTTTAAAATAATAGATAGATTCGCAAGCATTAAACTATAATAATGTATCGTATTTATTAATAGTGTCTTTATTATTTTTCAGTTTAACGAAAAAACTCTCTTTTATGTTAAAATATGCTATCCATTGGACCTCCACGTAAAATTTCTAAATAAATTAATATGTAGTATATCGAGGAGATACAATTTGAAATATGTCAATTTCTTATAAAAAATTGCCAAATTTCAAATTGTATCTCCTTGATATTCTACATATTAATTTATTTAGAAATTTCACATAGAAGTCCAATGGATAGCATATTTTAACATAAAAGAGAGTTTTTTTCGTTAAAGTAAAAAATAACGAAGAGATTGTTAAATTTTTGTTGAGGTTTCATTATTTTCATAGTATTTTTTAATCGACACAAATGTGATAATCACGTATGTTACACAAAAATCTTTTATAATTGATTTTCATATTGGACCACATATTGATTTGCTTTACATAGCGCATTTAAAACCCTAACGTAATATGGTCCCTTCCATTTGGGCATTAATTTATGGATATGCATGCCCAATTTTCTTGCGTCTAGTACGAGAACTTTCTCCCCAATATTAAAATCGTTAGTGGCTTTGGTCTGACGATCATAACGTCTTTTTGCTTCTGTTGCTCCTTGCCAATTTGAAGCATTGCATTTCGCGGGCTTCAGGTAAATCTTGGTCGATCTCATATAATCGTTGAATGATGGTTCTATTCAACAAATCTTCTGAAGTGCTAGGGTGAGGGGCATTTGGGCTTTTCTCCCATACACCAGATAAAAAGGTGTTTCGCGGGTAGTAGCTTGCTTAACCGTCCTATATGCAAATAGGATTAACAGAATTAATAGGTCCCAATCGGTACGTTTGTGACTAGCCTTGCAATTGCATTGCACAAGGTCTTATTGAAGCGTTCTACAAGCCCATTTGTCTGCAAGTGATAGGGAATGGAATAGTGATGCTTAGTTTTCATGGCCACAAGTAATTCATCAACGATGCAGTTTCGAAAATGTGAGCCCTGATCAGATAATATTATATTGGGGCATCCGTGTCTACATGCTATTTCTTCGTAGATGAACTGGGCTACTTCTTTAGCATTTGCTCTAGGAATTGCTTGAGCCTCCGGCCATTTGGTCATATAGTCGGTCACTACCACAATATATTTGTTGGACCATGGTGTGAGGGTAATGGGCCGACTATATCTATTTCTATGTGGTGAAATTGTGCTTGTACAGGTATGGGGTGCAATAGTTCTTTTGATCTTCTATTTCCATACCTTTGGCATTTCTCATATGTTTTTACATATTCTCTAATATCATAGTACATTTGGGGCCAATAATAGTAGTCGCGAATTTTACTAAACATGATATCTTTTCCGAAATGAGCTCCCAGAGGGTGATCGTGGGCTAGAGTAAGGATAGTTTCTAGTTCGTCTTCCTGTATAACCCTTAGCCAATTTTTAGGTTTCCTTTTGTTTTTCTAGTATATTTTCCACTCCTTAATTCGAAAGAAATTACTCTGTTTTTCTAGTCTCCTTTGGTGCGGCCCGTTGTAATGGGTGGATATTGCTGATATTGAAGGTAAGTTTTTAAAGCAGCGTATTGTTGAGATTTCATTTTAAAAATTTTTCTTTTTCTAATTGAATGCTTTATGTTCGTCTTCTTTAGTTCGTTTTTATGCCAGGATACCAACGATCTGGGCTGGATTTAGCTTTATGTCGGGTTTGTATAGTAATTTATTGTTTTTCAGTTAGGATCTTTCAGTTTTCTTAGCTCAACTGGTCGATCGCGATTCTGATTGGTACTCCGGTATACGTGGCTTTGTAATCTTAATTTCCCGATTTGAGGCTTTGTGACAACTTCTGATCAAGTTTTTAACGGTGACCACACGTAGTATAGGGTATAGAAATTCACTCATGAAGTAGTTAATTGTTCGCTCGATAAGGCAAGTAATAATCTAATCAATTTCGGTTTTGCTTTTAAGGCTAAGTTCTCTCATTTGTTGATCAATTCTTTTCACAGAATTGTATTCCTCCTCTAAGTGTAGATTTCGATTTTTCTTTTCAGAGGGACTGCAGTATCACTAATGATTTCCTTCGGTGTTTGTTCCGGTGAAATATAAGTCGTATGCGCCTTTTTGTATCAGAATACCGATAATGAACTGAATTTGATTCACAATTAAATTCCCTTTTGACTAAGTATTTTTCTTTATTTCTTCCCTGTTCATCTTTTTCAACACCAATTCCTTCATTATAGCAAACACCAGCTTGAAGCATTCCTTATATATCAGCAGATTTTGGGAATCTTCAAACATGGTATGTTTTATTCTTTTCAACTCCAATTCCGTAGTAATACCCACTCTTGTGGATATCTTCTTAGATGCTACTTTTGGCTCTTCTCATGAGCCTGCGACATGTGCGGTATGCTCCAAAAATTAGAGCAATCTCTTGAGGAATTTTTGGAATATTACTGTAAGGTGTGTTGGTAGTTCTGGAGGGCTGCAGGTAGCTTGCCTTACTCCGACACGTGGCCGAGGTTAAAAAAAAAAATTTTATTGACCATATGACTTTCCCTAATTGTTTTTTCTTTAACAGGTAATCTTTTCGTAGACCCTTATTAGATTTCTTTAGAATCTTGCCGCGGCATTCTCGAAATTAGTATGATTTGTATTCATTTCCGCTGGCATAGTTGAATTATCAAGTTCTTTCTTTCAATCATTCGTTTCTGATACTCAATGTTTTTACTTAGTTTTCATAGGGCCCACAATATTGGCTTTTGAACTTTCATGAATGCGGTCACGTGTTTTTTTTTTTTTTTTAAGTGTTAATTTTACCTATGTCTATAGATAGAGCCCCACAACTCGCTTTACCTCATCCCGATCAACCATGCTCTACTATCGGGTCTGGTTTTTTTTCAAATATATAATAATTATTAACTTATATTTCCTTTCTATTCTTTCTCCTTACACGCTATCATAGGCTTCCCAGTCAATGAAATCATCAAAAGATTGGGCCCACTCGTCTGGGTTAACATCCATATGGGAGCTTATGCCGGTTGTTGACCAGCTATTAGCATCTAGATCGGAGCTATAGATATGTTTGACATTCCAATCTTCCTCTTCATTATTAAATTCCATACCGTTAACAGGTTCTCCCCATTGGGGTATATCGATTAGGTATACTTTATCGATATCCATCGGCTGCGGCTCATCTCATCATAGTAGTCCTAGGTTATAGTCAATTTGTCCAGACCAGGTTGCTTCCTGCCATAATTCCCAGGCTATTTGTATCAACAATCTTTCTTGCTCCATTGAGCTATTGGTAAGTTCTTCTTCTTCATCTTCTTCATAATATTCGGTATCACTTATTTCTCCTTCACTTCTTCCTCCTATTCTTCCCACTCGGTCTGGCGAATCCAATTGGTGGCTTCCATCTCTTCATCTGAGTCTTCAGTGAAGTATTCTTGAGCAATAACTCGGAAGACTTCGATTTCCTCTATAGCATAAGTGGAGTGATCATTTAATAGCTTTTGTGGGAGTTTGCCTGTGCTCTTCATATTTTCTATATCAGCTGCTTTCTGATAATGACCAAACGTTTTGTCATTATTATTATTTTTTTGGGCAGCCGGAAGCTCCCCCACCATTCGTGATAGAGCATCAGCATTATTATGCTTCCTTCCGGCCCTATGTATGATGGTAAAGTTGTAGGGCTGTAGGCGCAAAATCCATCGAGCTCTTCTCCCCTTTAACGCCGTATTCTGGAGCCACTTTAAAGCAGAGTGGTCTGTTACGATTACAAAGGGTTTATAACCCAAATAGTGATGGAAATGTTTCACTGCCCAGACCACCGCATAACATTCCAATTCTGTAGCTGCATAATTCCTCTCAGGGCGAGTTAGACTCTGACTAGCATAAGCGATGACATACTCCTTCTCGCTATCGTCCTTCTGTGCTAGTACTGCGCCCAGCCTGGTGCGATGCGTCTGTATGCAGGTAAAAAGTTTTTCTGAAATCCGGATACCTTAGAACTGGGCTGTTGTGAGGTGGTATTTTAAAGTTGTAAAAGCTTTTTCCTGGGCAGCTTTTCATTCGTATGGAGTACCTTTCTCGAGGGGTTGGTGTAGCGGCTGGGCTGTGGTGGCGAAGCCTTTATAAATTGGCGGTAATATGAAGCTAGGCCAATAAATCCTCTTAACTGCCTTAAATTTGTGGGAGTAGGGAAATTTTTGACCTTTGCTACCTTATTGTCATCAGGCTGTATACCGTTTTTTCCTATGGTATGCCCTAGAAAATTTATAGTGTTCTTAAATAATTCGCATTTCTCCAGATTTATTTTTAGTTCTGCTTGGGCTAATTTAGCTAGAACGTTGGTAAGGTGCATCACGTGGTCTTCGTAGGTTTTTGAATAGATGATTATATCATCTAAATATATGGCTACACACTCCCCTATATATACACTTAAGATATTGTTCATTGCCCTCTGAAAGGTAGCTGGGGCATTACATAAGCCGAAGGGCATTACGTTAAAGACGTAAGTACCCTGTTTGGTCACAAAAGCCATTTTTCCCGGTCCTTGTGACTCATACGGATCTGCCAGTAGCCACGGCTAGATCGAGAGAAGAAAACCATGCAGCCCTTCCAAAGGTTTCTAGTAGATCATCAATGTGGGGTAAGGGGTATGCATCCTTCTTTGTAACTGCTTTTAGCTTTCGGTAGTCGACGCATAATCATAGCTTACAATTTTTTTGGTACGATTACAACAGGCAAGGTCCACGGGCTCTTAATTTCAGTAATTAGTCCATTCAGTAATAATCTTTCTATTTCTTTACTTAGGAATTCTTGCTCGTTCAAGAAAATTCGGTAGCCCGATTGTTTAATGGGACCTGCGTTACCAGTATTGACATCATGCTGCACTTCTCAATATTGGCCTAGTTGATCGAGCCCAGTAGCAAAAAGTCCCTTAAAATTTTGCAGGATCCGATTTACTTCTTTCTTTTGTTCTTAATTTAATGCTGTAGCAGTTACTAAGGCTTCGATAATTTCTTCCGGACCTGGTTCGTGGGGATTATCCTCGTGGGGGTGGGTAACTCTTCTATAGCCGTTAAGTATATTGCCGGGCTATATTCTTTACAGGTAAACATTTCTTCATCGTCTGTTACTGCTCCATCTGTGTAATAACTTTCTACTTCTTCGATGTCCTCTTCTTCTTCATAATTATTAAAAAAGTCTTCCTCCTCGTCATTTTTGCCTCGTGGAATTTTATACCTCTCCTCCTTAGCTTGGTAGATTGGAACCTCCATACATTTCCCAAATATCGGATTATCAGCTTTTTTTCATCGAAGTAAAGTCGAGCACGGACTTTCTGGAACCAGTCGATACCTAAAAGTAGCATTTCGTCAGGGTTTTTGATAACCTGAAAATCGGTAGGGATGATCACACTTTGTACTGCCAATTTAACTCCTACTAGTTTTCCTAAGGCCCTTTCCCTGGTTCCGTTAGCCATAATTACTATTTTATTGGATGGCTCAGCAATGGTAAGGCCCAGTTTCCGTACTAGTTTCATTAACATAATACTAACTGCAGCCTCCGAATCCAAAATTGCTAATATAGGATTATTTTGTATCCTAACATAACATTTGGCTGCAGAGGTTTTCTGGGGGTGCTTATTTTCAACCAGATTTGTCTCCTCTATCGTCGTTACTAGGGGCGCCGTAGGGCTTGGAATAGGTTTTGTTTCTGCTTTGGGACTTGTAATAATTGGCCGTAGGTCGCAGTGGGCCATTGATTTAGCAGATCTTGACTAATATCATGCGGTGGTATGGCATCCACAATTGACGGTCCTCTTCACCGGACTCGATTGCTGATTTCAGGCTGTGGTAGAGTGGTTTGGGGGGCTATCTCGTCCATGAGAGTAGGCTGGTCCTGATGCGCAAATAAGGGTGGTTCCAGTGCAACTCTTTTCCTCAATCTTTCATCCCAGTGTGGCTCGACTACAGGCCCATCACGCCGCTTGGTGGCATATATTTCTTGTTCTGCCCCTGGCTGAATAACTTTACACATGTTAACATTTCAGGGCCGGTTGGTGTTCTGGTCGAAGCGTGGAGAAAACTGCAGGCCGGCTGCCGCCGTTCTGATAGGCAGTTCCTGGCCATGTGACCTTGTTCACCACAGTTGTAGCACCTTAGCCCTCCAGTTTGGGACTATCGAGATTGATATTGCTGGGCTGGAGGTCGGTAAGTAGTATCAGCTTGGACTTGGAGGTCAGCAGTTTCCACCCTTGCCGACAGGGCCGTGGTTAATTTTTCATAATTAACTGCCATCTGCTGCATTTTTTTGTCAGGTCATCAATGGCTTGGTGGGTTGGCTCCTGTTTCTCATAATACTGGCCAGCCTCTATTTTTCTTGCTTTTTCAATAGCGGCGTCTAAGGATTCGAAGTCATCAGTGAACATGAGGGCGGCAATTCTTCCATGGAGTCCCTCATAAATATTCGAATAATGTATGTGGCGGTCTGGGTCGACTCGCTTTAACAATTTCTTAGACTGGTACGTATAGCGGTCCACCTTTTCTTTAATTTTTTGCTTTAAAGAAGTTAATTCTAATTGCCACTGATGTCTTCTTTTCGGCGTTGCAAAATATTTGACAAATGACTGCACAAAGCTATCCTCGGGGTGTTCATCATCATCCCAGTAAAGAAGGTCATCCTTTTGATCATTGTACCAACTGGCAGCAATTCCTGATAAATGTCCTGAAGTAATTTTAATTTTTCTAGCCTGAGCCCAGTTATTTGCATCTGCGGCTCGCTTGAAGGCTTCAATTCATTCCACTGGGTCCTCATATTCTTCACATTTAAATGTTCGTACATGGACCCAATTACTTTCCCTGGAAGTGGGTGGAACATCATGCAGGGCCACGTCCCTCAAAGCTCAGGCGATTTCATGAAGGAGATTTTGAGTTTGAGCCGGATTAAAGGGGCGGTCTTTGTTATTCCGAGGTTCATATGGTGGAAGGGGTCTTTCTTCCTCTTCCGGTCTTTCAAAATCAACTATGTCAGACATATTGACGAGGTAAAAGTAGTTTTGTTGTTTTAAATTAATGCATCGAATCTCACAGTCACCACCAATTGAGAAGGGCGAAATTGTCACTTTTCTTATAAATTGTTACTCTACACTACTAATACTAACTACAATTAACTAAACTACTCTATCTAAACCCTAATATTGGCAAGGCTTCGATTGAGGCGTGGATAAACTTGGTCTGAGTAACCAGGGTTAATAGAGTCTTGTAGCTGGAGGTTAAGATAAGTATCTAGCTCTTCTTACAGTTCTTGTATTTGGTTATTGACTCAGTGCTAACTCGCGTAAGTCTTTCTCTTGTGTAGATTGTGGGATTCGAAGATTGGATTTGAATTGGGGTTTCATTTACGATGTCACGGGGCAAGGAAAATCGGGTTGCTGATTGGACTTCCAGGTTTTCATGGGGTCTCGGGTTTCAATTATAAATTGCGACGGCGCTAGCAGCGGTCAAAGATCAATAAAGTCATGGGGTTTGACTGGTATGAAATCACGAGGGTCGATAGTTATCCAAAAATAGCAAATCACGGGGGTCAAGTATTGTTATATAATAGACGTAACAATGAAATCAGGGGGTGTTTATATATATAAGGGTAAGTTCTATAACTTATATTCTTTTATTTTCTCGCTCTTTACAACTGCTTGAGACTATTGGAAGTGATATTAAGAAGGAAGACTATTCATAATAGTTTTTGAACAAGGTATTAACGACGAGAGGGAACTTAACGCTTCTACTCTAATTTCGAAGGTTAATTCTTAACAAACTGACAACAAGGTTTTACAATAATAATAGGGACAACGAAAAGTGTATTTTCTACGAAGAACTTGGGGACAAGGTTTTAAAGATAAGTAATTAACTACTTCTACTATTAGAATTTCGAAGTATTAAACTCAAATGTTAACTCGAACTGAGTTGTCTTTATTTCCAGGCGACAAGGACATCGCTTTTATACTTTTTACATCTATATGAATCGATACAAGTTGAACCAGTTATTTAAATCGTTTCGATCTGACAGTTCGGATCGATCTGGCATAAAAGACAGATCTGACAGATCGGATCAATCTGACATAAGAGACAGATCTGACATATCTGCTCGAACTGTTTAATCTGACAAATCTGTCAGATATGTCTGACGACTAGGCTAATAAGGTGAGGTCTACTTCTAATATAAATTTTTAAGAGTAACATATACATGTATTCGAATAATACTAACTAAAAGTAATGACTAAAATAATAAATAAAAAAAAACTTCCGGGAGCCTTTCACAACGTGCGATGTATAAATTATTTCTAATAAATATATACTAAATAAAATCATTAATGTTTAAAAATTGTGTACTATTTTGTGGTGAGATGCTAAATAAATACAGATCTGATTAGTGTAAAACTGTGAAAGCAAAATATGATAGTGAAATGGACGTCGTAAGCAAAATAGAAAGGGCCTTCTTCATTGAGAGAACAAAAGAAGAGACAATATGTTACTGTTGTCAACTAGCAGAAACGCCTTTTAATTGCATTAACAAGATGCTGGCTTAAATTCCCACCAGCAGTTGTCATAACCTGTGTATGCAAAACACGAATCTTTGTCGGTTCGGCGGTACATATCTCCAGGGCCGCAACCGGTTTTCTCTATGTGAGCGCAAGACCACTGGCCATCTGGTACCTCACAATCCAATAGTGTGCCTCCAGAGCAGATTACCTCCTTTCCTTCGCATATCTTAGTCGCGTGACCGCACAATTTGTCACGTATGGTATACAGGAATCAGTTGGGTTATGATAGGAGTCATCGGTACCATATATATGCACTCTATATGCTATTTATACAAATCCAAGTAAAATCAGGTTATGAGAAAAGAAAAATGATCCAACGTTCGTAACACGTATTTTTGAGAGCTTTACCTTCAGCATTGTTGGTTAATAGGAAACATATTGCAAGAATGAGAGCGACCGTAGGATACTTCATTGTAAAGCGTGCAGTTATGTTTGGAGTTGAAAGACGTCTTATTTATAATTCAATCATGGGAATCGGAATAGTATTCAACGAGCATGCATTCTTCTACGCACGAGTTCACATTGAATTGGAAATTCCTTTCCTTGTTCAGTTGCCAGGAAAAAGTTCTATCCGGATATTGATAAACATTCGTGATAAAAAATGTCCACCCGGATATATGGGGTGTGGTCAATTAAAACAACCCATTTTTACAATTTTTTGAAAAACGAGTTTTTATTAGATTCTTATAAATTTTGACATGATTGACATTTTTCAATTATAAATGAAAGTCGATATGCATAATAAAAAATCAAGATAATGTAAAAGAAAGATTACATGAGGCTGCGTAGAGCCCAGCACATCACGAGATTACCCTATAGTCACATGCTATATTAACTAATCAAAATCGTTAAATTTGATTAATCCCGGATCAATCCGAAAATCAAAACAAATAATTAAACTCAATTATCTCAAAATAAGTTATATGTAAAAATGGGCTGTTTTAATTGACCACATCCCATATACAAATCACAGATATTCGGATATCATTTCTCTTATAATTAAATTATCGTCCATCATGAGTGTTCTGTACATTTTTATTACTCATTTCGATCATATGAAAATAAGGTATGCATTCTTGATTATTTACAGATATCCGGATATCCTTTCTATTATAACAAATTAACGTCCATCATGAGTGCTCTATACATTTTTATTAATCATTTTGATCATATGAAAATAAGGTATGCATTCTTGATTATGGATATCCTTTCTCATAATAAAATTATCGTCCATCACGAGTGAGTGCTCTGTACATTCTTATTAATCATTTTGATCAGGTATGCATTCTTGATTATTTCGAATTACAAATTGATTCTCATGACCATGATATGGAAGAAACTTTCATGCTTCAGTATAGAATGAAGTTCAATTGGCATGTAGATCAAGTCAATCTTTTGGTTTAACTATGAATAATAGTTCGTATTTATTTTAAAGAATGATTCCATACTTTTTATGTAAAGAACGAATTGCATTAATTTTTTTTCGTTGTTTTTTATAACAAATGTCATAGCGAAAATACATAAAACAGCGTATGTATAAAGACTATATGAATGCTCGAGAGGAAGTTTGACCCCATAAAATATTGACGATTTGGCCAATCAAATTTCAATATCAGCCAGATCTTGTACAATATTTTATGGGGTCAAATATTTACTGATTTCGCTCATATCAAATATAGAATTGAATACAGGTATAATATCATAGACAGGCATTTGTTTGATTGGCTTATGTAAATCAATTGCCCGGATAATTATTTATTACAGTAATAATAAAGCGTAGTGTTCAGCAAAAGATCCGGGTCCATCCGTGGTCCTGTTCGGTCCGTTGACGGATCGAGTTCGGGCCCATGGTTTATCAGAATCGATACGGTTTCGGAGGCCGTCCGAGCCGACGTAATAAGATTTCGGACCCTAACCTTAAATCCGATTCGATATTCGGACCGGGCACGGATCTTTAAAAATACCGCAATGCATTTTTAGAAAGATGTTGCATTTAGAGTGGGGAGGTTACAGTATTTTATACTTTATACCATATAAATGACATCTTTTGCAAACCGCAAATGATCGATAGGCAATTTAGAATCTTAGAAACTTTCAACTATCATCACGAAAATCACAGCACTACACCTTTTTGCAAACCGCCATAAAATAAATTAATTTTATTGAATTTATATAGATGATTGTCATAGAAGTATTTAAGTTATTGCTTCTCATTTAATTCTTATTTGTGCTAATTAGCTTGCTCACAATGATCATCTGTGTGCTATTACTATTATCATGCCTGTCTTTTAATTTTTTTCTTGATCATTTTTATTTATTTATATAAGCTATTCATGTATCATTATTCACATTTGTTTAGCATGTGAATATAGTAATTATTTATCAACCGAAGCACTCAAGACATGCTATTAATTTCTTTTAATTTCTTATTCGTATTTATTTAGTTTATGAGTATAGCGACCATTTATTAATTCAAGCATTTAAAATGATACTTTTGTTCACCAAAGTTAATAAGTGTAGTCTTTATTACATTATCGTTATTAAAATATTGCTGTGTACAATAACTATATCAATCCTTCCTATTTTTATTTTATTTTATTTTATTTATTTATTTATATTATAACATTGTCACGAGTGGACACAACATACACGTGCTTATGGACTCAATAATGACCGGCATTTCTAAATACACGCCAACATAACCCTAACTCTGGCCATGTTGTGTCATAATTCACGTGGGTGTTGTGTCCGTAGCTTTCCCTTTTACCAAACATTTTGTTCATGTGATGAGAAAATGAAGTATACTTTTTTAAATCGTCGCAATTTTCAAATTACAGACTGTGAGTATATTTATACGATGTACTGTGAAGATTTAATTTGTTTGATAAGCATGAATGTGTATGTTATACGTTGTGACAATATTTTATTTATACGATGCAAATGATGATAAGAAAGCAGTTCGCCAGAGGTGTGACTTGGTGATTTAACACGATTTATTATGAAAGTGGATTATGTATTATTTTATTGAATTTAACTATGGATAATCCGAAAATTGTCCTTAAGAAGAGCGAAACAATTCCTTTTTATACAGTACTTTCTAAATATTAAAGAAACTGCAAAGCTTTAATAAACTAAAATCATACGTTATTTTACCTCACCCGACTTTAACATGCCATGTATATCAGGCGATGTATTGGGGTGTTCGATGTATTATGTAAATCAAAACTATGCATGGTATATATAAAAGGTTATTAATGAATTTTTTAGATAACGCAGTAATTAAATATCATAATTATTAAATTTTAAATAGACGCACAGTCCTAACTGTTTTGATAGTTTCGACTGAAATTTCACTGAGACCAAGATTATGTCCCTACAAGCAAAGCTATAGAGTATATACATTGGTACTATAATTATACTAATTATAGTAAATATTCAAATTATTCACAAAATTATCTTGGCAAAAAGGTCGTTAAAATAAGTGATAGGAGTTTTAAGTAGTAGAATACAGTAAATTAAAATATAACTACTTATTGTTATGAATATTTGTACCCGCGCCTAGTGATGGGACCTCTTGAATTAATAACGATAATAATTAATAATTATTAATCAACTAGAAACTACTTGATAATATGCGGTGCAGTATCGTTATCTATTTCATTAAATTTATGAAAATTCCAACTTTAATGTTTAATTTATTACGATTTTACATACTCTGTAATATGTGGGGGTTTTTTAATGCAATCACATAGTAATTAATTTTAGTAACTTTTTTAGTATTATTAATTAAAACTCAAGTCCAGCACCTAAAGTTATAATAATTATAATGATGTATATAAAGATCATTGGTTAAGTTCCTGCCTATTCATGGTTTGGCATGATTGTGTTACATAGCTATATTATTATATTACGGTATCGCATTATTACAAAGCAAAGGTCTATAGTCTTATGATATTACGACATTACGGAATTACGGCATTACGGAATTACGGCATTGCGAAATTACGGCATTGCGGCATTGCGGCATTACGGCATTACGGCATTGCGGCATTACGGCATTGCGGCATTACGGCATTACGGCACATAATATTTACGGCAATTGGGTCCTTTGCCGTAATTAATTCTACCATATGGCAGAATGCCGTAATGCTGTAATTCAGTAATTCTACCGCCAACACTATGCCTAACTACTAGTCTAATAAAAGTAATCTACATTCAAATACTCTTGTAATACATTATTTGATTTTGATATTTACACATATAAAAAACAAATTAAAAAAGTAATATATTTTCATTTGCAATATTGCAAGTAAGTTTATATGGCTAAAAATTTATTAACGAAAAATCACTTAACATTTGCACTATATCTGCACTTTAGATTTGCATTCGAACATGATTTTTTTTGAAAATCTAATAAAAGTAATCTACATATTCAAAAACTCTTATAATACATTATTTGATTTTGATATTTACACATATAAAAAACAAATTAAAAAGGTAATAAATATATTTTCATTTACAATATTGAAGTAATTTTATATGGATAAAAATTCATTAACGAAAAATCACTTAACATCTGCACTATATCTGCACTTTAGATTTGCATTCGAACATGATTTTTTTTGAAAATCTAATAAAAGTAATCTACATATTCAAAGACTCTTATAATATATTATTTGATTTTGATATTTACCCTATAAGAAAAATGGACCGTAAAGGTACGGGTTGGGGAGTAAAGGCACGGGTTTTGGTGGCACGGATTAAACCCGTATTTGATACGTAGGAGGCTTGGATTGGCACGGATTTTTGGCCCGTGGTGGACAATATGCCCGTACAAAATGGACCGTTAATGACTCGGGTTTTGCAACACTTTACTAGTCCAAATGGCACGGGATTTGGCCAGGTAATTAACGTGAATTAACGTGTGATAAAAAAAAAAACATACATACAAGTAGATTACATAAATTTATATCAACAATCAATACAATATAAACAAACTAACAACTGCTCATGTATCAAAATTTTGCAAGGAATTTTTTTTGTTAAGACACCCAGAGCAGTTTCATTAGTGAAATTATGAGATATCGCAATTTTTTTAAAAAAAATCGTATATTGATCTTTCGCTCTTCGTGAAACGAGCCAACACGTACCACCTTCGACACGTATCATTCCGTGAAATGAAGGTGCCATTACGTATGACGTTTCATAACGTGCCACCTCCCCCGTACCACTTTTTACCGTGATATTCCGTCAACAGTTCTATACGTACCACTCCGACCGTGCCATTCCGTGGATTCCAGACACAACCCGTAACACACCCCGGACCACTTTTTTTATAGGGTTACACATATAAAAAACAAATTAAAAAGGTAATAAATATATTTTCATTTACAATATTGAAGTAATTTTATATGAATAAAAATTTATTAACGAAAAATCCTTCCCATCTGCACTATATCTGCACTTTAGATTTGCATTCGAACATGAGTTTTTTTGAAAATCTAATAAAAGTAATCTACATATTCAAAGACTCTCGTAATACATAGGAATAAAATAAAAATCAAGTCTCATGGAATTAACCGTTATTCTTTATTGAAAAAAAATAATATAATTTGCACAATTTTTACTCTTTAATACTGTATTAACTATGAAATTAGTTTTTCTTTTTATCATTTTATCCGTAGCCACAATTCATAACATATATGCTTATCCTAATACCATTAATTTGGTAAAAAGATTGAATATTGAGACAGATGTAATTAAGAAGGCAAATCTTGTTAGGCAAGCTGCCTTAAATAAATACTCCTACCTAAAACATTTTAACTCAATTTCCGATGTAAAAACTGTTATCGATGAAACATCTTCCAATAATGCAACTTCTAAAAGTAAAAACAACTCTTCCGCAATCACCGTGCCAATAACCGATATGGGTCAAGACTTAGGATATTATTGTTCAATCACTGTTGGAAATCAAGACTTCTTTGTTATTTTAGATACTGGATCTTCAAATCTCTGGATTCCAAATAGTAATTGTACTTCCAATGATTGTAAAAATCATAGAAAATTTAATTCAAGTAATTCTCCAACTTATAAACCAGAAGGTGAAGATTGGATAATCGCATATGGGACTGGTGCTGCCTCTGGCATTACTGGAATAGTTAATATTCAAATTGGAAACATTACTGCCAATGAACAAATTTTTGGTCAAGCAAACTTAATAGATGATTTTTTTACAAAAATTGAATCTGATGGAATATTAGGAATAGCATTTGACAGTATAAATACTATGGATAATGGTGCTCCAACTTATCTCTACTCTAATTAAACAAAAGACAATTGATCCAATTTTTAGTTTTCATTTCCAACATGTTAATGCTTCCGGTGATAAAGGAACATTTACTTTGGGTGGTGTTGATGAAAGTAAATTTAAAGGAAATATTACTTTTACTCCTGTAATTAATTCAGTTGAAAACGAAGGATCCTGGGTAATAAGCCTAAAAGGTGCAAATGTTAATAACAATTCATTGGAGTTTTCTAGGGAAGCAATTATTGATACTGGCACTACACTTATTATAATACCTGCAAATGATGCTAAAACAATTTTTAATAAAATTCCAGGATCACAATTTGATCCGGATTCTTTTGCCTACATTATTCATGCAATACCACTGACGTAGTTTCTCTTAAATTTGGAGGTGTTAATTATGAAATTCCATCTAAAGATTTAATTTTTGGAGAACATCTGAAACTGAATGCGTATCGAGCATTCTCCCTGCTAAAAATCCAAAATGGAATTTCTGGCTCGTTGGTCAAACTTTCTTAAAAAATGTATATTCAGCATTTGATGTTGGAAACAAACAAGTTGGATTTGCACCTAGTAAATAATATGCATGTTAATTCGGTCATTTATTAATACGTTATTATATTAATCTTTCAATTATTTATCTTAATATTAATTTTTTCTTATTTAAACCTAATATTGACGCTATTTATGTCACATAGATATAATTTAATACTATAATTTAAATCAAAATTATATATTTATTTTGTTTTTATTTTATCGCTATCATTAAAAAGTATTAGCATGAACATCTTTATCTCCATGCTTTATATGATAAAGCAATATACCTATATTGCAACTATTTAAATGTTTTTTCTTTTGGTCATTTATTTATTATTATACGACAGGGTGAAACCCGCGCAGCTAGCTAGTAAAACCCGCTATGCAGATCACATGAGGGTGAAATCCGCGTTAACCTATAAAACACACTATGCTAACGCGGATTTCACCCAAACCCTATGATCAAAGCGGGTTTTACTAGCTAGCTGCGCGGGTTTCACCCTGCCATATTATTATTATTATTTTGACGATTATTTGCACTAAAAGAATTCATTTTTAATTAATTATTTATTTGTTATTATTGTAAAAAATTGCTTATTTTGTGAAATGGATGGTACCTAATCCTATTAGCTTTAGTAGAATTTAATAGATCAAATACTAATTAGGTTTTTTTTATTCCAGATTCTTGAACGAATAATTAAAATAAATGTTTAGATTTTGATAAATTAATAATAGTTCACAAAATGTCATAGCATCATTAAATATTCGATGTTGATGATTACATAAAGTATAATTTTCAGACTTTGGTAAATCCTAAAAAATTCTTCTAGCTTGGCATAATAACTTTTTTGAGTCTTCTTTTAATCTTAATCCTGCAAATTTATTATATGAACTAGCGATTTACATGTTTGTCGCCCGCTTGCAATTTTTTAAATGGCACTTGACTTAATATGTGACACATATACAAATTTCTATTTGTACTATACTGTGATGATTTGTAGGCTAGTAAGAAGGAACTTATAAGAGTATAAATACTATTTAAAGGGAAATAATTTTATCTTTTAAATTTGTTTATATTAATCTGTTCTTATTGCTCAAAATGAGAGTAAGGCTTGATTTTGAATTATTTTTATTTATGTTTTTTGAATGATCAGCTATAAATATAGTTGATGGGTACAGGATTAATAAGATTTGTGGTTTGTTTATTTTTTTTAAAACGGATAATAATGATAGATTATAATGCTAATGATAAAATTAATTGAAAAAAAGGATAAGATAAACAAAGAATAAGTAAGGCGAAGAATTGATATTAAATTTACTAATGCAGTATACACTAGTGGTTAATGTTGTGTTAGTATGTTATCCCTAACCCTATGCGATGTGGGCTGCATGTATAATGGATGTCGAAAAATTAGTTGATCATATGATAGTAAGTTATAAATTGAGACTCATGACTATGGGAGAGAATCTCATGTTTCAGGATACGATCACACAAAGTAAAATTTTCGTTTTGCATTACCCGCCGACCCAAATTTTTCAAAAACCCAAAATTTTTTTGGTCCAATTCTTTTAAAACAAGCATAATAATGTTTATTTTAATAATATTTAATGAATATAGTTCGAAACAATCGATATTGATTATCATAAATTAGTAGACATTAAAATCGGAAAATGTTTAAGGTATATCGAAACATTTCTGGATTGTTTATAGGTCAGCGGGAATTTTCGGATCATCTGATGAATTGGATAACTAAAAATAAAAACCAGCTCACATGCCCGGGCGTTGCCACGGGAATGGCGTTTCTGTTTTTTTTTTTGACTCTTAGGCCTAAGTACCCGGAAGTGAGATTTCAATTTTATTCCGGTATTGTCCTGGGTTTAAATTTAAATAAAGGAACAAATAAACTTAGCAGGGTTTAAATGAACCTGAATTGATTCAAATGAACCCGGTTTTGGGTTCAAATGAGCCGATTAGGTTCAAATGTACCAAATTGGGTTCAAATGAGCCTGAATTTGGTTGAAATGATCTTAAATTTGATTCGGTTGAATCCAAATTAATTGATCTTTTTTTTTTTATTTATTTTTTAATATTTTTTTTTATATTTATTTATATATGTATTTATTTATATATTTATTTTTATTGTCAAAATATTCGTATTCAAGTCATCCATTCTCATGGTTTAGTAGCTTAGATGTATGAAAATCAATGAACTGCGAATACGCGGTAAATACCGCGAAAACGCGGTCATGACAGCGAAAGCATTAATGGCAGCAAATACGCTGAAATCACAGCAAATTCGTAGAAAATACAGCGAATGCGTTGAGAATAAATTGTAAAATTTTAAAATGCATTTAAGACCTACAAATTCAATTAAGTCAAAAATAAGTCACGTCCACTTTCAAATAATAACATAATAAAATAAAAACACTTATCTCTTGAATTTGACTTGTAACTTTAATAAACCTTGCGAGACTCAATTCGACGGATTGAATTGACTTGTAACTTCGTACGTCCTTATCATGACACAAATTCTGTGTAATGATCCTCCGTCAATCTTTTGAATTTGTCCGCGTCTTCGGTTCCGTTTACCATTCGTACATAGTAAAGTTTTTTTTTAGTCTAAACATTATATTGTAAAAACCGCTTTCTTTAGCATCACTAGCGTCAGACGGTAATTTCAAATCAACTTATACCTAGTTACTAAATTTCCTGCAACACCAGAACATTTTTCAAATCTCCGTATTGTGATCACCCCAGTTTCACCTAATAATCACCAGATCACAGATTATTATAAGTATATATCTATCACCCACTATCGATGTCACCCATCATCAGTATTACCCATCGATAATTAATAGTTATCAGGTAGAATGTAGATGATATTGAGTCAGCGTCATTTAGCGGCCATTTGTTGACTCAGATCATACCACGAAACGGCACGATCTGAGTCAATCAAATGGCCGCTAAATGATGCTGATCCAATGTCATCTACATTTTCTACCTGATAACGATATTATCCGGGAGTGGTCATTGATCATGTTACCCATATTAATTCTGTAAATTATTGTTATGTCATAAAGTTTAGTTTATTGATTATGTGGTTTCTTTCTCTGGTTCTTTTTCTTTTCTTTTTTTTTTCTTTTTTTTTTTTTACTCGGGGACTTTTCGACATGAATTAAAAAATCGTTAATTAATATAATATAAAAAAAAAAACAAAAAAAACAAAAAAAGATATATATCCAAAAAATTAAATATTAAAATTCCGAACCATGGTTTGATATACCGTGATATAGTATTAATATGGGTAACATGATCAATAGTAACTACCGGATAATACCCTTTATCCACCTTAAAATTATCACCTGCTTTACATTATAGTATCTCTCACTTCATTAACCATCTGAAATTATAAAAAGCACTCACACTTTCCATCGCTTTATTCACTTCATCTTGTGTCATCAGTTGAATTGGTACTATTGCTATATTGCTTTATACGCTCTCCCAATCAACCGTTACAATAGTCTAAATGTCATTAACAAATTACATTGAATTTTTTATTGTTTGATTCTTTCTATAACGAACGAACCGTTTGGCAAGAAAAAAAAAAGATCATTATAAAAATTGGTTGGTTTTATTAAAAGCTAATTTTTTTATAAAGAACAAATATATGGTTTAAAAATTAAAAGTCTTTGTATCAATAATTTAAAATAAAGAAGTTCGTTATATAGAGTCGACTTTATATAAAAATGTTTGTTGAATAATAATTAAATTCTTGTTCATGCTGCATTTTCTGGTTGGTCTCTGTCGATTTAAGAGTGTTAATTAGTCTGATTTATCCTTCTTTCTTTTTAAAATCGTTTCTTACGATAAAGAACTTTCAATATGTACAATTTATTAATTTAAGTTCAAAAAACACATTCTTATATTTTACTAATACAAATATTTTGGAATTTTTTGGTAAACAAATTTTTATAATTTATACAGTATATGTTAAAGACTTATTGTAAAAAAAATTTTTTTTTTTTGTGCAAAGTTTAATAAAGCCAATTTAATTTAATAATAAAAAAAAACCATATTAGTTTTGTAATCATGCAGATAAAATTTCTTTTTGAAGCCAATTATTTAGGTACAGAATGCCCTTGCAGACTTATCATCTAATCTGTTCCTTTTGGATGAAATAGAAGATCTACTACGGAGATACTTGCTCTGAAGCATAGCATACTAGTAGCTTATATATACAAATAGTCTGATACAATTGAATTAAATCGCGTATTCTTTCTACATTGTTGCTGTAATACCGGATTCAAATTATCCTTTAATGACTGCCGCAAATATTTTTCTAGCTCTTTTTGCAGATAACTTGATCGTTCATTTGCTGATAATGTTTAGAATTAGAAGAAACGTTAAATATAGTAGAAATAAAATAAATGTGGTAGATATTATAAAAGAAGTAGGAAAAATATTTGAATGGGAGAACAGAAAAAATAGAATAGGCGGAAGGAATAAAAGAGGTAAGAAAAATCGAAGTGTTAGAAGTAACTTTATCGTTAATTCATAATAATCCATCATTTTTTTTATCAGCTAGAACCATTGTACTGACCGTTAAAAACGGAGAACCGAAAATCATTCGGTCCAGATTCTATTTTTACGAAGACCAATCCATCATTAATTTCATGACTGTACTCAGAAAAACTCTACTCAGTCAAAATCAGGAAATAAAACAATACAATAATGAACAATATTTAAAGTAACAAAGTTCTAATTTGAATGATCAAAGAATTTTTTTTTTTTTTACCGCAAAATATGTACTGTATTACCGGAATTTTGTTAAACTTGTTTTATACTGATCAATTATATGCCGAATTACATTGGTTCATTTCACTTGCATAAACTTGCATAAACTTGCTCTTTCCAAATAAAGTGAGCTGTTTAAGCTTATTATTATTAAGATGTGTGGTATCAAGATGCTAATCTAATACTCACGCCATTGAAAATATTCACAGAGTTACTAATTTTAGAAATTTTACAAAGTTAATTCATTGCCTAAATAATTTAACAATAAAAACTAAATGCAATACAATTAATTATCAATGAATTAAATGCATTCAATGAATTAAATGCATTCAATAATAATAAGTACCTTTTTTGGTTATTAATAATGGCGCAGCATGTCGAATTATGTCGAATAAAAAAAAGAATCGTATATTATCATTACCAAAAATTTATATTTTATGCTTACAATCATTAATTAGCTAATAAATTCAAAGCATTATCACTTGAACGAATAAGAAAAGCAATTAATTTGTAAAAGAGTATCGTTATCAAAGCTATAAAAACTCAAGAATTTTACCCGTTTCAAGAAAAATAAAGTGCATTCTTTCAAATAATAAAGATAATAACAGTACTAATATTATATAACATTAATCTAAAAGAAATACAACGCGTTTTAAAACACAAAAATGGTAAAATATTCAATTATTAGAATTAAGTTTTTTACAATTATGCTAAATCACACCAATGCTGTCAACAACACGTGTATGGTTAATAGTCTACACCAGTGTTCAAAATTCAGATCTAAACAACTTACCCAAAATTCAAGTTTATATAAGTTTTAGATGAATGAGCGCAGTCAATTTAATAGATATGGCAACTGTGATGTTAGCATCACTGGTGTGATTTAGTATAATCGTTTTTTAGTTCAATAATTCTATTTTAAACTGAAATATTCTTAATTTTGTAGATGGTTCGAGTACGTGTTTTTCTCATGTTTTTGGTCATTGCGCTGCTTGTAATGGTCCAAACCAATATTCAAGTAGAATGCGCTCCAACTACTAAGCCAATTGTTAGGACAGGTAACTCGAAATTCTTATTATCATGATATAATAGATAACAAGTTTTGTTAATATTTTGAATTTTTTTTTTCTAGGTTGTCAACCGTGTCCTCCGTGTCGTGGTACAGTTGTAAAACGAATGTCATGTGAATTCGCTTGTCCTGTATGTTATTATTAGGGAATTTAATTTATAGTTTACAAGATTTTAAAATTGGTATCTCTATTCGAGATTATAATGTTTTAATCATATCTGATATATATTCGAATTTTTAATAAAGATTTTCATAATTCGTTAATTTCAAACTTTATATTTAATATTATAACGTTTTTTAAAATGCCTAAATTAATATTCATGTTCAGTTAAGATCAAAAAACTATACTAACAATTAATCTGTTATTTAGTATTAAATATAATAATACCGAATTTCTGCTAAAACGAGCTAACATATGACAAAATGATTTCTTGCCTATATAATATAATAGAATAATGGAGTGAAATATCTATTAAAATCTAAACTTTGATCTTAATTAAATCTGAATATAAATCCTAATGAATTCTTAATTTACACATATTATTTGTTAGTAATTCTTAGTCTGTGTAATAATTTCTCGTGGCCTTACTGTTACTATTAATAGAGAGTTGTCACATTACAATGCAAAAGTAAACTTGAATTGGTCTTTTAATAAAACGTTACTTGATATGATGGAATGAATTTAATCAGGGTCGAAAGTAGTAATACCATTAGATAATTTCCAATTTCTTAAAAGCATCCGATATCTGGATGCGAAATTTTCAAATCCGCGCAATTTTAAGAAATCAGGGGTCATTTAACCCTTAAGTAATTTCTTAGTACTTTCTTTTTTTTTGTAAATTTAACAACATTTTCAAACCACAATATTATATGCAAAGATGTATAAAATGTTTATTATGGATAGCCTTTTTCTAAACATATATGTATAAATATAATCTTTTTAAATCATAGTTTTTGAGACTAGGGATGCAGACAGTTCTACTAGTGTGTATTGCCATTCTTGATCTTTAATACAATCCAGATAATTTAATATATCAAAAGAGGTGTTTAGATATCGCGAGAGGATGTTTTAAGTTTCAAACAATGTATTTCCACTTATACAATGACCACAAAATAAGAAACTTAGTACGTATATATATATAAACGTGTTTTACTTCAAGTTGAAAGCTGCCAACTTTCTCTCCAGGGGACTACTATACTTATTTATTCAATTATCGCTTAATCAGAAAATACATTATACTTACAATTATGCCATTCACGCAACGTAATCATGTTACATGATCCAATTCTAACCGAACTTCAGAGCCACATAATCTAGGATATTGGTGTCAAAAATATACCAAAATGTAGTACATAGAATGCTAACAATTTATCACTTCAAATGTTTACAATAATATACAAAAAAAAAATTACTTCGTAACTAACCTATCACTAACACTAAGGGCAGTGTCATTTATCACCTGATTATTTTTTATCAGAGGCCTACCCCCCTCCCTCTTCTTTAATATATATATAGTCAGGTTCTTATATATAATTTCAACTTTTTTACCCCCTTCCCCCTAAAAAATCATCTGATTTTTGTCACTTCCCTAACTAAGACCTGCATCAATATTGTATAGTATGGGACAGTGAATTATATCCAATCTATACATATAAGTGCCAATTTTGGGTGCTTATATAATCAATTTTGATTGGCTAATTTTTATGCAATTGATTTTAATTGGCTAAAAACTTATATATGTTTTCTTTTGTTATATTAAACACCATTTTTTAAACTCATATAAACTTTAATATCTTATAACTTCCTTAAAATTAATTAAAAATAAGAAAAATTTCTTTGACAAAAATGTAGTTTATCTAAAAATCTATCAATTTGTCAGATGGTTTTTGATTTAAATTTTTTTAAAAAAGTTAAAGTTTTACTAATAATGAGTGGGTGTCTTTTACTGTCCAGTACTATATGTACATAAATAATATGCTTTATTCCATTTTTGAAAGATAAACTGCTATATATACTATGTACAGTAATTGTTTTAATGTTTTTATTAGTTGTATCTAAACAAAAATTTACGTGTATGAAAAACTCTAATATAAATTCATAATTTTGTAAAACTTAGTGAATCTGCAATATGATTGACAAAATCTAGACCTCCAAATAATCTCTATGATTTAAGGTTATTAATTCCATGAAGATACAATATTTATAAAAAAAACATTGAATATAAAATACAGATTGATATTTTTTATAGTGTTATAATAAATTATCATCAGCTATGATTACTCTGTACATTTTTACCATTTACTTTGATCATGTAAAATTAAGGTATACATTTTAACTATTGCAATTCAAATTGCAGAAATTAAGTTTTACAGCTATAGGAGAAGATCTTGTTTCAGATAGAATTAAAATTAGTAGATTAAATCAGTTAATAAAATAATTATAAAACCTTTTGGTTTAGCTATGGCAGTAGTTTGTATTTTTTCTTTTAAAGAATAAATCAAAACTGTCAGGAGAGCACTATTTATCATCTGATTTTTAGGGTAGAGGGTCAGAAATTATCAGGCTCTAATAGCAGATAACTTTTAATTGGCTAAAATTATTAAAAATTTTAAAAATTTTAAACTTTAATATTAAATAACTCTTGAACCAGTAATCCATTTTGGATGATTTACTACCAAAATGTTCATCTCAATAAGATGATTCCAACAAGCCTAAAATCATCAAAATTCAATTACAGGATCCCAAGATCATTATAGATTTGTATTGCTTTAATTATATTATTTTCATATATATTAAAAATTATTATTAAAGATCTTATAACTTTAATATTAAATAACTCTTGAACCAGTGATTCGTTTTGAATGATTTTACTACCAAAATGATCATCTCAATGAGACGATTCTAATAACCAAAAATCATTAAATTCTGATTACAGAATTTAGAGATTGTTATAGATTTGTGTTATTTAAAAACTATAATAAAGAAATTAGATGATCTGTCCTGCACGCTGATTGGTCTTTTATTGATAATTTGATTGGATATCTCATAATACATGCACTTATGTCATTCTGATGTAATCTATACTCCTAAAACAAATTCGACCATAATATGTGGGAAACCTTATTTTTTCATACGTTTCATTGTGTTAATAGTGACGACGGCTAAGCTTATGTTTAAATACTATATAACAAAGTGAAACCTGGGTTGTTTAGGTTATCTTTTTGATGCAAATCTGTACTTAATTAGGGTTAGAGTACTATTTTAGGATAGTTTGAGGTGATCTATATCCATA
The DNA here is from genome assembly GCA_003550325.1 of Gigaspora rosea. Lineage (NCBI taxonomy): Eukaryota > Fungi > Glomeromycota > Glomeromycetes > Diversisporales > Gigasporaceae > Gigaspora > Gigaspora rosea. Next base: position 4,576 of record QKWP01001252.1, on the reverse strand, counting down.
ATGTCCCAACTCAGTTTCAGGTTTCACCCTGCCATAATACTATTATTGGGTCAACTTTAGAAAATCTGACTGTTGTGTAGGAAAACTTATTTTTACATATAGTTAATACTGTAATAATAACGACAAACTTTCAATTTTATCTATCTACATATAATTATAATTTAATTTTGTGTTGTTTTTATTGGCTGCATCTAAAAACATGATCAAATTGTAGAAAAATTTTTAGTTATTCTATGACGATTCCTATTTAAAACATATTTGTAAATAATAAATTATTATACCAAGGAGTTTACTTTTGATTGCTTTAGACTACACAACCTGTTAGTTGGTCAAATTTTTTTAATTTACTATATTATAAATTAATAGAATAATAATATTAGGCCTTGCAAAGTTGATTTTTCATTTTGCATTATATAGGATAATTTTGGTCAGATGGTCAGATTTGGCTTCTGTTTTTTTTCTAATTTACTGTAGTCTAATATTATACCTCATGAAGTTGATTTTTTCAGTTTTGCATCACATAGGAACTGATAACTTCAGTCAGTTGGTCAGATTTGTTTTTTTTTTAATTAATTTCCTGTAATCTAATATTAGGCCTCATGAAGTTGATTTACCATTTTTTCATTATATGGGAACTGATAACTTTGGTCAGTTAATCAGATTTGAGTTTTTTTTTAATTTGCTGAATCTAATATTAGGCCTCACAAAGTTGATTTTCAGTTTGCATTACATGGGGCTAATAACTTTGGTCTGTCAGTTGGATTTGTTTTTCTTCTTTTTTTTAATTTTAATTTGCTATAATCTAATATTAGGCTTTATGAAGTTGATTTTTTCAGTTTGCTTTATATGGGAACTAGGGTTCCACAATTTGATTTGATCTTCAAATATTTGAATCAAATATTTGATCAAATTCAAATTCAAATTTGACTATATTTGATTTGATCAAATTCAAATATAGCCAAATTTGATTTGATTTGACAAATATTTGATTTGATTTGAAAATTACTATTAAAAATTCAAATTCAAATCAAATTCAAATTCAAATATTTGAATCAAATCAAATTCAAATCAGGGTCAATTTGATTTGATCAAATTCAAATTAATTCAATATTTGATTTGATTTGAATTTGAGGAACACTAGTAGGAACTGATAACTTTGGTCAGTTAGTCAAATTTATTTTCTTTCCTTTTTTTTTTAATTTGCTGTAATCTAATATAAGGTCACGCAAAGTTGATTTTTTAGTTTGCATTATATAAAACTAATAACTTCAGTCAGTTGGTTAAATTTGGTTTCCTTTTTTTTAATTTGCTATAATCTAATATTAGGCCTTGTGAATTTGATTTCTGTTTTGTATTATATAGAAACTAACAACTTTGGTCAGTTGGTCTGATTTGTTTTTTCTTTTTTTTTATTTTATTTTAATTTGCTATAATCTAATATTAGGCCTCGCGTAGTTGATTTTTTTTTGAATTCATAGTACCTAGGGGTTAGTAAAACTACGGAGGCCAACTTATTATAAACATATATTTAATAAAAATGTTACATAAATGTTTGTGTAATGATCATATAAATATATAATAAAAATATTCACAATACTATATTAAAGAACCTTTGATTGTATTAATTGACCGCTGATTCAAGACAGGCTATTGTTGTCTTCTATTTCTGCTACCTGGTAGGTTTGTACAGAAATTGAGTACATATTGGTGTTCGCAGAAACTAAATATCACTCTTAAATAATAAAAGTTGTCAAATTCTGAATTTATTAACCTATATGCGTTCATTTTAAATGTTTAGTACCGTAAATTGCTATAAAAGACCTGGATCTCTTACAGTCTTATATTCACCAATATTAAAACTTATATCAGACTTGGGTCTAGTACATGGTAAAGAATTTGTCTATTAGAAATTTTAAAAGTATATAGATTTTTTATTTATTGTGGGCGGCCTATAGATAGTATTAAGGAGGGAGAGTGTATACATTTAACTGATACCACTTTAAACCAATCCATTTGCTAGATTAAAATCTGCCCAAACCAACCCATTAGTTTAAACCTTCCAACCTAACTCATCCATTAAGTTAAATACCACCCACCCATTAGTTAGAGTTAGAGCACATTCAATCAACAAACTATATGTAATAATTAAAAAAAATAAAAAGTTATTCGAATTTACAATTAACTCAAAAATATTGTATTCGAATTATAATTTTTTTAGTATAATGCAAATGTTTATATACAGCTTAGTTAACTATAATATTTACAATGCTAAATTTTAATATCATAGCTGCCTAAATGCATTCTAAGTATACAGTTAAAACTCGATTTGCTAGTGATCTTAAACTTAATATGTAATAACGTTTTCTTTAGACAATGTAAATTTTCAAAGGAAAAAAATTAACATAATAATACCAATGAAATATTTCAGAAATTAAAATTAGGGATGGTGCTCAATTATTTCAATTAATTAAATTGAAGCAATCCTAATATCAATTTGTCAAAAGCTCATTGTGCGAAATGCAAATTTTTAATTTGACCCCAGGTTTTTTGATTAAACCGATTAATACTATTTATTTTTTTTTAGTCAATCAGGTATTTTATTAACCATAGAGAGAGGCGTTTGAGAACAACCAAAATCTGTGATTCGCACTAATTGCAATAATTTGAACGTCTCGACCATTAGTGCGAAGGTTGCTTGAGAACTTTTAAGCTAGTAGTGCCCTTACAGATTACATCTAAGTTAGCGTAAAATTCTTGCAAAATGCATCTGCTAATGCTTTTCCTTCTCCTTCTGAACTAAAATTATTACACAAAGAGTCAAAAAAATCAGCGTGATGTTCTTGAAAAGTGCACCAGCTAACGCATTTTCTATTCCTGATCTAGATTATTAAATTGAAAATCCAAGAAAAAGTTAGCACAGTGTTTTCTTTATGACCACATATTGTTTTGGTTTACATAGTACATTGAGCACCCAGTGCGATGTATATTACAATACAACACATTATGATATACCACCTATAAAATTAGGGGTTTCTAACGGGTTTAATCTGAACGACTTGAAGCTGATCTAGTTATAATAAATTTAGTATATAGGTTATGGCCCATATAATAGATTTACTATAGCTAGGTCGATTTTGGTTCGTTCAGATCAATCCTGTTAAGAGCACTATATAAAATACAAAGCTCATATGTGCCACAATAACACGACGAATATTACTATATGCCGCCTTCTGATTCACGATTATAGCTAAGATATAAAGAACCAGTGAAATTCAAAAGTAAAATCCAAACAAGTTAGTATTATGTTATTGTAAAGTGCATCTGCTAATCCTAATTCAAAACTATTACACTTACCATTCAAGTCTGGTATAGAGTTCTTACAAAATGCAGTTATCAACGCTTTTCAAAGATCATTGAGTCAGTGCATTTACTGTGCCTTTCGCCTTCTGACCCAAGAGTATTGTAGCTACGACCAAAGAACCTGATAGAAGCCAAACAAATTAGCTTGATTTTCTTGTAAAGTCAATATTAATCTGCATCTAACGAGATGCCATAAGCCCGTACACAAACCCAAGCCTCGACCATAGCTTATTGGATTTTCAACTTTATTAAAGTGTATTTTATTTATTGGTAAGTGTTCATATCCGATTGTAAACTAACATTTACAGCTGTTTTCATAAATCTGGGACAACTGATAAAAATTGATCAGCCGAATTCGATAAGTTTTGAATTTAGTGTTATCAAATTATTGTAATGCCGAAATCCAATTCGAATTCTAAAACCTATCGAATTCGACCAAAATAATTTTATCAGTTGTCCCAGAATTTATAAAAACAGCTGTAAATATCATTTTTAACTTACTATTGAAGTTACAGGGATATCTCCACCATGATGTGTAATAAATTCTTTGGCAAGTGCAAGCCATATTCCAATATCTTTACGACTACATGAACTTTGAGATTCTATATAGCAAAAATGTTGAAAAGGCTGACCTAGAATTCTGACTTCTAAATTGAAAAAAAAACTATGAAAATGGGCACGATGTCATAATTTTCAGTTTGGAACATGTTCATATTAGGTATGTGCTATTTTAAGATGCTTATAGGCTTCAAATTATATATATGATTTTTTACCTTCATTTCTTTCATCTTACAATAATTGAGTATAAATATATGATTCAGTTTTTTTAACAATAAAAGAACAGCTATAAAATTTCATTATTATTAATTACTTACCTTTGTCTATTTCAAGTTTCAAAAAAAAAAGATATCTCAGTAAACGTGTTATTTTTAAAAAAATTAATATTCAAGACTTTGGCTAGTCGAACATGATACATATGAATTTTATATGATTTTCATATAAAATGACAATTTTGTATTACAATTAAACTTGTATAACATTTTGAGTTGGCCCCCCATAGTTTTACTAACCCTAGATAGTACTGAAAACTTCAGTTTGTTGGTTAGATTTGGTCTCTTCTTTTTTTTTTTTAATTAGCTATAATCTAATATTAGGCCTTGCAAAATTGATTTTTATTTTTGTATTATACAAAAACTGAAAACTTAGGTTAGCTGAT